>JAGVVM010002660.1:0-40071 GCA_019149425.1 Psidium friedrichsthalianum
GGTGAAGTTTAAGGAATGACAAAAATACCTGCATTGTTACATGATTGGAGTGATTGTTCGAAGATAACCCTGCTAGCTTACTGGGTTTGCAATCACCTTGCACGACCATCTTTGGCAACTGAGTGGTCTGAGAACTTGAGTTTTGTAAGATGGTAGTTAAGCTATTGATAAGTGGAGAAGTGCATCGTGTGCTTTTTGTATTGTGACAAATCTGCAGTCTACAAGCTAGTCAGATTTCAAAAATCACTGAAGAAGGACAACCATCTTTCCACCCTACTCTTTGAAAACCTTCTGGGGCTTGAAGCATATAAGCCCCACCGTTGGTGCAAAAGGCTCGTGATGTTACGAGAGGCCTACGCAACCATTCTTCACTCTTCGGAAGCTTATGTTTATAGCGCAATAGTCTTGTCTCAAAGCATTAGGAGGATCAGCTCAACTCGAGTCCTAGTCCTTCTAGCCGATGACTCGATCACCAACAAGTCCTTAGCAGGCCTACGAGTAGCCGGATGGAAGATCGAGCACATACGCCGGATCTGATCTCCAAAAGAAGAAAGGAAGCAGCGGCTGAAGAAGTTCAAAGAAGTCAAAGAGAGGTGTTTGATGAGCCGAAAACTATCAGCCACTCAACTCAGTAATAAATTGAAGCTAAGTGCTCTTTTTATTTTGTTTTAGATGCAA
Source organism: Psidium friedrichsthalianum (assembly GCA_019149425.1). Taxonomy (NCBI): domain Eukaryota; kingdom Viridiplantae; phylum Streptophyta; class Magnoliopsida; order Myrtales; family Myrtaceae; genus Psidium; species Psidium friedrichsthalianum. Next base: position 679 of record JAGVVM010002660.1, read on the forward strand.
ATCCACACAGATTTTCTACATTGATCCTTCACTATGTTTTATGTAGGGTAACAGCGGCTCCGTATCAACGATAAATCCTACGGAAGCGCAAAATTGGCCGGGATGAGCTCCTAAGCGCACACAAATTTCTGAGCTAATCTGTTTCGAGCTTTGACTCGAATTGTCGAATTAATTTGTTGTATCTCTAGTTTAAAGATTTGAACCCCAGATTACGGTAGCCTCTGCCTCTTACTTGGGGTGTAAAGTTTTTTTGTATTCTATTTTCTGCAGTTTAATTTCATATTATCAAACCCCAGAATGGATAGACCGAGCCACCCGTTGGAGGTTCTTTACTTACTGCTTTCCGTACTCTACATTCCTGCAATTTTAATTTCTATACACATCGAATTCCAAAATTGGAGGTCCGAGTTACCTGCTGGAGGTTCTTTATTTATTGCTTTATGTACTCTACTTTATGCAGTCTAATTTCTACATTATCAAACCCCAGAATGGGTAGACCGAGCCACCCGTTGGAAGTTCTTTATCTACTGCTTTCTGTGCTCTACATTCTGCAGTTTAATTTCTACACCATCAAATCCCAAATTAATAGGCCAAGCCACCTACTGGAGGTTCTTTATTCACTGCTTTTTGACTCTACTTTATGCAGTCTAATTTCTACATTATCAAACCCCAGAATAGGTAGGGCGAGCGACCCGTTGAGGTCCTTTATCTATGCTTTCTGTGCTCTAAATTCTGCAGTTTAATTTCTACACCATCAAATCCCAGAATTGGTAGCTGAGCCACTTGCTGGAGGTTCTTTATTCACTGCTTTTTGTACTCTACTTTATGCAGTCTAATTTCTACATTATCGAACCCCAGAATGGGTAGGCGAGCCACCATTATAGGTTCTTTATCTACTACTTTCTGTGCTCTACATTCTGCAGTTTAATTTTTACACTATGAAATCCCAGAATTGGTAGACCGATCACCTGCTGGAGGTTCTTTATTTACTGCTTTTTGTACTACTACATTCTGCGATTTAATTTCTATACAATCGAATCCCAGAATTGTAGGCCGAGCCACCTGCTGGAGGTTCTTTATTTATTGCTTTATATACTCTACTTTATGCAGTCTAATTTCTACATTATCAAACCTCAGAATGAGTAGGTCGAGCCACCTGCTAGAGGTCATAATATTGTACAGAAGTCATAGCTCACTCCCTCTTTCGGTTTTGAAAAAATTTTCATGCTTATCTTCATATACTGCTGCTTATATTGCATTTTCTAATATTGCATTTATATTCAGAATATTTCACCGTCATTCTTATTTAATTCGCAAAATACAATAAAAAATGTCATTTATGTGCATTTCATATAATATAGCTCATGCATATTTTGCCATGGCCGCATACGTATTCGTATTGTAATTTTCTATATTTTTCAATTCGAACCCCAGATCGTGGTAGGTTTGCCTCCTACTTGGTGGTGTAAAGATCTCATGCATTCTGTTGACTAGTTTTGTGATATGTATGTCGTATTCATATGTCACGTATGCATGTCACGTACGTATGTCATATTCGTTGTCATTGATTCATGCATATTCATTCAAAAAAAACTCAAAAGAAAAATCTCAAAGACTAGGAGATGGGCCATTTCGATTAGTCAAACCTAGTTTTGAGGATCTTCTCTCCTGATCTTTTCAAAAATGACGATTTTGCCTCTTATAGATAAATTGTCTTGAAAAATTTCAGAAAAATCCCAAAAATTAGGAAATTGGCCATTTTGACTGGCTATCCTATTTTTGATGATTTATTCGGGTGTCGCGTCCATATGTTCGCGTTCACACATCGTGTACGCATGTCCGCGTATGCATGATTCGCGTACACATGTTACATACGCATGTCCATGTCGCGTTCACACATCCATGTATGCATGTTGTGTTCACACGTTCATATACGTATGTCACGTTTGCATATTGTATTCGTGTGTCTTCATATCTACATGTCGTATTCATATACGTCTTCGAATCCGTTGTCGTATTCGTATGTCTTCGTATCTGCATGTCGTATTCGTACGTCTTTGAATTAGCATGACGTATTCGTATGTCTTCGTGTCCGTCTGTCTGTATTCGTATACCTACATACGCATGTCCACGTATGTATGTCGCATCTGCACATCCACATTCGTATGTCACATCCGCATGTTTGCGTTCATGTGCTACATTTGTATATCACACTTTCGTATGCCGTAACTTGCATTTCCACGTTCACATATAACGTATGTACACGTTTACATGTCATATTTGTATATCCATACTCGCATATTCATGATTGCATGTCCATGTTTGCATGTATACGTTCGCATATCTATATTTGCATACTCACGTTTCGCTTATCCATGCACCCATTGCCATCCATGCATTCTATTGAAAAAGTGAAAATACAAAAAGAGATCACCTCACCGGAGTCTTAGGAGTAAACCAAGCCTGAGTTGCCAAATTAGGATATCAATGGAATTAAAGTACCGAAAGAACATTAGTTTTAATTAACTAGTGTAACTAAGTTCCCAAACTCATAATCTTTGGTTTATATATGTAATTTAGTTTTCCCGCTAATTTACTTAGGTTTCTAATCGACCTACCAAAAATGATTAGTGGCAACTCCAAGTTCTAAAATCATTGAACAAAAACCAAAGTTGCAATTCGGTAGGACTTGGGAGAGTCCGTATTATGTTAGTTAATCTAATTAATCCGATAATCCGTTAACCTGAAAATTTTTCACCGATTGAATTTTTCGGGTCGCGACATGTTAGTTTTTAGTCATCGTCAGTTTCTCATTGAGAACATACTTAAGACTTACGTTCACAGAGAAAATCAGAGAGCACACAGCATCGCTTTGGATGGGGTAATGGCTAAAAAGATCCCATTTTTGTCGAACGTTCAACGCACATATACGAAATCATCGTCTTCATCAATGGCTAGAGTTATGTTCGTTTACTATCCACATTTCCATAATTTTATTCCCGATATCACACGAATTTTGTTTGGTGATTAAAGTTTCGGGATCGTTAGTTTCCTTTGAATTACAATTCTTACGTTTGGTATGAGAGCAATAATCTATGCCTTGATGTTAAACGTATGATTTGCGTTGAATTATTTTATTTTAGGTGAATTTCGTGGAAATTTTGGGTAAACCCCTTTTTGGGGTATTCTAGTCGCGAAAGTTTTTGATCGATTCAAGCACTGCAGGCTCACCAGACCACTCAGTCATGTTGACTTCTTGTGTTCAAAGTTGATATTTAATTATTATTATTATTAAAGAAGGGCTGATCATAGAGATTCACACACATGAGTGGCACATGCCTGATCGTGAGATACCTATTTTGTCCCTCCGCGCTAGAAATTTACGGTTATGCCCCCAATTTAATTTATTTACGATTTTACCCATTCAGTTAATTTACAGTTTAGTCCATGCCCACGTAAATTTACAAATTTTCCCTTATATGCAATATTAAGTATATTTTGCATGAAATTAAATATCTAGTGATCTATATATTTTTATTAATTAGAGTTTAGCCATAGCAACTCTAATTAATTAAATTATATATTAAGAAACTCTTGATCACATATAGTAAATGACATTTATTTGTAAATAATTATGCTAATACAATGGATTTTATCCCACAGGAATTTTCATTATATTAATATGATTAATTAAATTGAAATATCATATTATTTTTCTTAATTTCCCCACATGAATTAGGAGAAAGGAATATAATATGATAGTTTTATCATACAATTTTATGAATCTATTATAAATTAGAAACTTAGCCCACATGCAGTTTTTGATGTTATTTAATTCATATTATATGACATGTTTTGCATGGGTAAAACATGTATCAAGTGAATTTACCTCAAATATTGTGACATAAGCATATTTATTTGTTTATTATGCAGTTTTACCACCTATGAATATCTCTGATATTATTGTTCCCGAACTGAATGATTACAATTACAACGCTTGGGAGGAGTTAATTCTCCTTCAATTGGGGTGTATGGACATTGATTATGCTATTCGGAAAGATGACCCACCTGCTGTTATAGAAACTAACACTCTAGCTGAAGTTTCTCTTTATGAATAATAGGAGCGGTCTAACCGCCTTAGTGTAGTGTTCATAAGGAGTAAACTTTCCACTAGTATTCGTGGTTTAGTTGCTCAGTATAACAAAGCCAAGGTTTTGCTGGCAGTTATTGATACACAATTTGCGTCTTCGAAAAAGCCCATGCCATGACCTTGATCATGAAGTTTTCATGTTAAGGTTTACCAGTGTTAGAGGTGTGCGTGAGCATATTATGAAAATGAGGGATATTGTGGCTCAGCTCAAGTCATGAAGTTTTCATTGTTAAGGTTTACCAGTATTAGAGGTGTGCGTGAGCATATTATGAAAATGAGGAATATTGTGGCTTAGCTCAAGAACCTTGAGGTTGAGATACCTGAATCCTTTCTTGTATACTACATTCTAAACTCACTTTCTTAGCAGTATATATATTTTAAGATCTCTTATAACACACATAAGTAGAAATGATCAATTAATGAACTCATGACCATGTGTGTCAAGAGGAAGAAAGACTGCTTATGGAAATGGAGAGAGTGCTCATTTGGCAACACAAGGAAAGCATAAGGGCAAGGCAAGCGTAAGGGAAAGGGTAAAATACATCTTCAAGCTAACATTAAGAAGGAATCCAAATGCTTCTTCTATAGAAAGAGGAAGCATATAAAGAAGGATTGCTTCAAATATAAGGCCTGGATTGAGAAGAAAGGTAATCCAATCTCTTGTGTTTATTATGAATCTAATATGATGATGGGAGTCACAATACTTGGTGGATTGATTCTGGATCTACAATCCATATTTCGAATTCCTTGCATGGTTTTCAAAACCACAAGAAGCCGATAGGAAGTGAACAGTGTATCTATTTAGGAAACAAGATGTGTTCGTATGTAGAAGCTATTGGGACATGCAATTTAGTCTATATAGTGGCTTTGTTTAAATTTGGAAATGACCTTCTATGTACCTAGTTTCTTTAGAAACTTCATTTCAGTTTCAAGACTTGTACCATTTGGTTATTCTTTTCATTTTTCTGATTCGACTTTTTAGTTTGTCGTATAAATTTGAAATTATTAGGAATGGTATCTTCTCTGATGGTCTTTTTTAATAATTTGCAAGACAATACCTTTTTATAATGCGATGCATGTTCATGATAACGTAGTATAAAACGATATGTTATGAATGAAGATTTCTCTGTTTATGGCATCGGAGATTGAACATATCTCCATAGATAGAGTTAAGCGATTGGTAAATGATGGAGTGCTTAGTGCTTTAGATTTTACTGATTGTGATACTTGCATGGACTACATAAGGAAAAGCAAGCCAACAAGTCAAAGAAATGTGCCAAGAGGAGTATGGAAATATTAGAAATCATACATACAGATATTTGTTGTCCAGATATAGACTCATGTGGTCAGAAATATTTCATCACCTTCATAGACGATTACTCATGTTTCATGTATCTGTACTTGTTTCATAATAAGCACGAAGCATTGGATGCCTTTAAGGTGTTTAAGGTTGAAGTAGAGAAAAAATACGATATGCAAATTAAGATTGTGATATTAGATAGAGGTGAGGAATACTATGATGGATACACTGAAGATGGACAAGCACCTAGTTCGTTTGTGAATGAAGATTCCTCTATTTTGTGGCATCGAGATTGGGACATATCTCCATAAATAGAATTAAGCGATTGGTAAATGATGGAGTACTCAATGCTTTAGAATTTACTGATTGTGATACTTCGTAGACTACATAAAGGGAAAGCAAGCCAACAGTCAAAGAAATGTGCCATGAGGAGTATGGAAATATTAGAAATCATACATACAGATATTTATTATCTAGATATGGACTCATATGGTCAGAAATATTTCATCACCTTCATAGACGATTACTCACGTTTCATGTATCTCTACTTACTTCATAATAAGCACGAAACATTGGATGCCTTTAAGGTGTTTAAGGCGAAGTAAAGAAAAAATGCGATAAACAAATTAAGATTGTGAGATTAGATAGAGGTGGGGAATACTACGGTAGATACATTGAAGATGACGAGCACCTATTTCGTTTGCGAAATTTCTTCAAGAGTATGGGAAAGTTTCCCAATACACTATGCCTGGTCTCCGAATCAAAATGGTGTGGCAGAAAGAAGAAATCGAACTTTATTGAATATGGTGCGTAGTATGCTTAGCAACTCAAAACTTCCTAAGTCTTTGTGGACTGAACCTCTTAAGACGGCAGTGTATATATAAAATCGAATTTTGATCAAGGATGTCCCAAAGACGCCTTTTGAGTTATTTAAAGGTGGGAAACCAAGTTTGCAACATGTACGCGTTTGGGGATGCTCGTCTAAAGTGTGAGTCTATAATTCATAGGAAAAGAAGTTAAACCAAGAATTATAAGTGGGTATTTTGTTTGATATGTCGAAAAAGTTCAAGGGATATAGATTTTATTGTCCATCTTTCTAACACAAGCTCCTTAACCATAAATAAGGAAAATTATCATTGCATTCATATATGTCAGGAGAATAAACACGTGACTAGAGAGCATTTTATGGGCTGACTATAATAATGCTCTGCTCATCAACTCTATAATGTGTTGTGGTTCATTGGTACTAATGTGTTGTCTCACTATGCCTTCCTTCATACATAATTCATCTAACAGTTCCAAGAAAACTCCATACTTTGGTCAGTTCATACATGCTTGATCATCTTCTCAGTCTCCTTTTCAATCAGCTCTCAACTACCTGATCTTAACAATAACATCAAGCTTGTGCCTAAGGACAAACAGCCAAGTGCTCCTCAAGTAGTCATTTATAACTGTTAGTATAAATTTAATACTCTTCTCTAAGGAAACCATGACGATCTGTGAACATCCAAATGAAGTAGTTTCGCAATTTTCATGGTTTCTTTGACAATTACACTAAATGACACATTTCTCCATTAAATAGTATCACAGCATCTGTATACATTCAGTTTATTAGCAATATAACCACTAAGTAAATTTCTTTCACTTAGAACCTTCTAGTTTTTTTTGCTAATGCACCCGAATGCATATGACATCATTCAGACTCTCAAACAAATGCATCCAACGTCTTCACAGAGAAATTTGTAATTGTCTCATCTTGAAGCTCATATATACTATTGTGCTTTATTCTTTTCATTATCACCAAGGCACCTCGAATAATTTATAGAATTCCATATTTTAAAGAATACCAACACCTAGCTAAATCTAAGGCATTCAACGAAATCATTTTTTTCTTCAACTCTGGAACATACATCACGCTAGTCAATGTCCTCACAATATCATCATGCATTCTGATTTTAACATTACCAATACCTATAACATCGCATTCAGTGTTGTTCTCCAACTACACTTTACTACTATCCATGTATTGATAAGTAATAAATTAGTTCATATTAGATGTAGCATGAAAAGAACAACCAAAATCCATAATCCATCCATCAAATGACGAATCATCTATGATAAACAAGACATAGTTAGCATTATCCAAATTACCGTCAACTATAGCTGCAATATCATCGCCGATTCAACTCTAATTCCTTTACGTTCTCATCTTTCAGCTTAAGGTAATCCCTTTTAAGATGCCTCGTCTTGCCACAATTCCAACAAACAATAGGACTAGTCTTAGACTGACTATGTCTGTTCGAGTTTATTTTACTTATACTAACATAAGTATTAATTCTTCCTTTATCTTCACCTACTAAAATAGTAGACACGAATTCATCAAATTCTCTTCTACAAATGTCCTCACTCAGAATTAAATCTTAAATTCCATCAAACGTCAGACTTGTTGACCTACGAAGAATTACTAACAATAGTAACAGAAGTATTCCGACTGTCAAGTAATAAGGATAATAGAATCAAAGCACATACCTCATTTTCAAAATTAATATTAACTAAACTCAGTTGATTAATAATCACATTGAATTCATTAATATGATGAGCAACTGACGCACCTTCGCTCATCTTTAAGTTAAACAGACGTCGTATTAAATGGACCTTATTGATCGCAGATGGCTTCTCCTACATGTCCAACATGGCATTCATCAACCCACAATAGTCCTCTTTTTAACAATATGAAATGCGATGTTACGAGTTAACATCAACAAAATAACACATATCGCTCGTCTATCTAGTAATTCTCAGTCAGTTTGCTTCATCGTCTCTACCTTTTCTCAGATAGGGGCAAGTATAGTTTCATCTGTTATAGATAGTCCTAAATTTTATCTTTCAAAAAACAAAATCCTTCTCATCAAATTTATCGATTTTCACCTTTTCCTTCTTCTATTGCCATCGATTCACTTTAACTTAAGCAAACTTAGCTCTAATACCCATTGTTGTACGAAAGTAAGTGATCCAACAATAAATAGAGAGAATAAGAAAAGAATTGAACACTTGATATACGTAATTCGATCATAGAGACCTACGTTCATAAAAGAATAGTAACAAATTTCACTATAAAACAAGCAACCCAACGGAGATTATAAACTGCACTCGAATCATTTAAGACACTTAGTATTTGTCAGCCCCAATTATATCAAATAACCCACAAGTATTTAACCCCGTAATTTCTCATGAAATAATCTCTCAATCTCACGCTCTCAGAATGAACTTACACAAATCTTACGAAAGGTTTAATTGATTTCATGCAAATTTTCTTCATCCAAATGATGATAAAATTAAAAAAAATAATGACTATTATTTCATATTTTTTCGGCCTCAAATGCTATTTTTTATAATTTTCAAGTATTTTCTATTTTCTGAAAAATATTTAAAAACGAAAAAAAAAATGAAAAATTATTTTTTTTCAAAAAATGGTTGCCTAGGTTTTGTCCAGGCTTCAAAGTTGATTTTGCAATTTTCTTATTTTTTTTTTCTTGATTTTTTATGAATTTTTGAAATAAAATGCTGGAAAATACTAAAAAATATGAAATTATTTTTAGTCAAAATTGGTTCCTAACCTTGGCCAAGGTCCCAAATTTGATTTTTTTAATTTTTTGAATTTTTAGGAATTTTCTAAAATTTTCTAAAAAATAAAATGGCCAAAAAATCAAGTGTCAATAGCTTGATCGCCCGTAAATTACAATCCACTTGGATCAATTTCGTTTGCAGGCTCAAACTCGAAACATACTCTAACAGGCTCGCTATCCCGGTCTTCATCTAAATCACAACCCTTGAAGCAATGCAAATGCCACAAGCTCTCTTCTTTCTTCTTACATCCAAGCTTTCTCTCTCTACATCCATCTCTCTCTCTCTCTCTCTCTCTCTCTCTCTCTCTCTCTCTCATCATGTATACTTTTTTTTTTCATTTCAATCTTTTGTTTCCTTATGATATTGAATTTGTTCTTTGGTGTTTCCAATTATAAGCTTTTCCTTCAAATTGAGTTGGAGATCTCGACATGAGAGAGACATTGAGATGACATGAGTGGTGGTTTGCAAGCTCTCCAGTTGCGATGGCTGAGTTCTTTGGGTGGCTATGGCGACCGCACTTGTGAAGAAAGGAAGAACAAGAAGAGCTAAAAAAATGAAAGAAGAAGAAGAAGAAGAATTATTTAGTAAAGAAGCATTTTGTATGAAAAAAAAAGTTAATATCACAAAAAAGATCATATGATAAATTTATCTAAAACTAATTTTCTTACAATAAGAACCTCAAACTTGTACACTTATGACAAATTCATCATAAACTAATTTTTAACCACAAAAAACCCTAAATCATAAATCTGTGACAATTTACCATATCTTAGTTTTCGTTAAGTTGGTTAATATCACAAAAAGCGATAAAATGGTACATCTGCAACAAATGAGGGTAGAACTCCAAACAGTTATACTCTCTCTGTCCTAATGTCCATAACTCAGTAATTTGACAGTAACATGTAACGGAAAATAATATGAGGTAAATTTATTACATGTGTATTAATTAATGTTTTTGGTGTTCAAAAAATTAATTTATGATAAATTTGTCACGATTTATCAATTTGGGATTTTTTCTAATATTAATTTTAAAAACCTGGGAATCTCCTATCAAGCTCACGTGGCACATGCTTGGATCCATAGTCAGGTGCCTTCCTCATCAACAATATAAAGAGAAAACACTAAAAAAAAAAATAGCATTGTACTATTTTGGAACTTTTACGTCATAATTCTATTGCTTTAGTGCTACGCATTTTATGAAAAATATAGTGTATACTATAGAAAAGTCATAGTAAATCGATTTTCACTTTCAATATCAATAAGTGAGATCAAAGAGAAAAAGCGTCAAACCATTCAATTCTTGTCGGGTTCTTGTCGGCCTCTCGATGCCCAATCGGACTGGAACACGAGGGCGCCACGTTTCTTTGGACCCGGCTCTAGACCCCTATTCGCATAGAAATCGAACCGAAATGGGTTTGCACAGATTGCAAACATATATATAGTACAACAATTAAGGTAAGCGGATTTTCACTTTCGACTTGAATAAGTCACATATCAAAGAGTGCCCTTGTGGTTGTGGTCCACGGCAATTCCCGGTCCCCATTGACAAAAGTTCCATCTCGCGGGCCCATAGAGATTGAAAAGGACAGGGGAATTAATAATCGTTTTGACAGCTGATCCTAAGCAATAGAAGGAGATGAAATGGCGAAAAGCCCCCTCGGAATCAACGTGTCGCGACGTTACTGGTCGGGGAGCAGCGTGTTCGTGGTGTATGGGACAAAAACCCACCGCTCAGAGGGAAAAAAAAAAAAAAAAAAACCTTACCCGTAATGCCGGATAAGGCTTTTCGACGGCGACAATTTTGGCACGTGGGGCCCTCGACCCAGGAAAAACGGAAAGAAGAAAGCAGATAAGATTTTGCAATTCAGGTCCCTGTAGTCTTAGGAGTTCGCATCTCGGTCCCATTTTCTCACCGGAATTTTGAAGTCTCCCCCATCGAACCTCGATTTTATATCCGACCAGATCATAATTGAGATTCAGCGGCCTCGGAATTGAAATGTTAACCTGTCTATGGAATACAGTCTACTTGCTAAAAAGTGAGAATTGTATTTGGGTCGTTAGATTGCGTAGTTATATACTTTTACGTTGTCGGCGTACAAAACAAAAGTTTTAATAATTATTGAGTCGATATTGACTAGCGGAATGCGATGCCTCCCTATATGTTTCACGTGCGGTGATTAGAATCACACATTTCATCATCGCTATCCATAGGTCCATTCAATTTAAGTCCATGTATTTGCGAAGCGTGGTTTAATAACACGTGTACGGGGTTTGTCATTAAATTCTCATTTCAAGACCAACCAAAAAGAGGGACCATCGGCCATCATAAATGCGACATCTATGCCTCTAGGCTTTCGCAGTGTGTATCAGATGACTCATTATCGATTGCTTGAGGGACTTTTACTTTCCTGGCTTAATATAAAGGAGCTGAGATTGGCACTCGACACTGATTGCCTCCTTTCTTTATGACCGACTCCGTCCAATTAATGCGATATTGATTTATCGTGACGGCGAGATGGGTAGAATTACAACAAGCCATTTGCTAAGTTAGATAAGGAAATTTGTTATCTTTTTGTTTTGTGTAACTAGTTAAACCTATTAACAAGAAAAAATGAAGGTCATGGAGGTGGCCCCAATCTTTTCTTCTGTGGGTACCATCCATATGTTGTTTATATGGCGTCCCCACTTCGACTTAATATGGAAACGCCGTTGCTGCGTGTAGTTAAATTGTTCTTAGTGAGATTTTTATTCTAATATTATGAACTTGTACACTTTCAAGTTTCAGCAGTCAATCTCGACGAGGGAGGACTTTAATGGAAATTCAGACGACAAAGGGATGACTTAAATGGTGCTCCTTGAACAAATATGGCACAAAATTGTGATTATGCAATAGTACAAGGATCAAAATTAAACTTCTCCGTTTGCTTTCGGAAAAAGGATAAAAGTGTAATTTCGACAAAGAAAGGAAAAGAAGGCGAAAAGCCGAAGGCATCGGCCACGTCAGAGCGGATAGCGACGAGCGGGCCCCACCTGCACCATTTTTTCAATTTAATCCATCTCTCTCTCCTCTCTGCTTTACTATCTGCGACTCGTCGCCACATTAGCCCACCCACCGCGAATCACAGGAACACGCGCCCGCACGCGCGCCCGCCCAGCCTCTTCTTCTTCCTCCCTCGCGCGATATAGCAACAGCAACCATCTGGTCCTTAATGCCGATCTCGTGACGGGAAATGGAATCCAACGGCTTCCGCCACCGCCGATCTCCGTCCGGCGATCGGTTGCTTGGCGTCTTCTCATTCTCGCCGTCTCCCGATTCCGCCTTCCCCGGCTGCGACGAGCTTAACGAGGCCGAGGTCTGCTTCTCCGGCGACTTCCCTGAGCCGAGGACCCGCCATCGATCGGCGCTCTCCTCCTCCGACGCGGCCCTCTGGGCCGGCGGCAACAACAACCGCCATATGTTCTCCCGGCAGCACCAGGGCAACGGCATACTCGCTGCGTTGCCAGGGGGAGCAGCGGCGCCGAACGTCGTGATCCCCTCCATGTCGTCGTCCCCGTCGAAGCCGATCCCGCCGTCGGTGCCGAGGCGGCACCCGGCGGCCCAGGAGAGGGAGTACTCGCAGTCGATGCCGTGCAGGAAGTTCCAGCAGTCGTCGGCGCCGATGAACGTCCCGGTCCCGTTTTCGGCGATGTCGAAGCGGGGGAAGAACAGGTTCTTCGAGCTAGACGATGATTTTGAGGACGACGAGATGCTTCCGCCTCACGAGATCGTGGCTAGGGGATCGGGCATGTCTCCGAGGACGACGTTCTCTGTGCTTGAAGGTGCTGGGAGGACTTTGAAGGGGAGGGATTTGCGGCAGGTGAGGAATGCCATTTGGCGCCAAACTGGGTTCCTAGATTGACGCGATTGAAATTGAAATCCAATCGTATGTGGAGATGATACTTTTTGTTGACTCAGTCTTATAGGACTTGGTTTATGATGAGTATGATTTTGTTGATAAAAAAACAGTCGTGTAAAGGGTTAGTGAAAAGGGGTAATTAATGGCGTATGGCCAATATCTATGTTGACTGTGCAACTTTTGGGCGGTGAAAAGGCTTGATTTTAGCCAGTTCTGCGTGGTTTTTTTTTTTTTTTTTCTGATGACAGTGTCCAGCATCATTCAGTATTAGTACAAGATGTCGGCGGTATAATTTGGTAGATCTCTGTTAATATTGGCGACTCAAAGTACAATGTTTCTTCAGTATTGCATGCTGAGGAATGTAAGCAAGGCTCTTCAAGTTTAGGGTCTGTACGGTGCTTGCTTTCTGATTATGTTGCGCTTGTGATGCTTAACCTTGCATCCGAGTTATCAATGTTGATGTTGCGAAAATGGATAATTCCTTGGCGCAATCTAATCTTCTGAAGATCATTTTTGTTTTGTTCCTGTGATTTTATCCTTTTGGATGCTCATGGAGATTGTTGTTAAGTTTTAGACAAGCAGATGACTGATTCCGTTCTGAGGTTAGATTTGTTTCTGTGCATAATTAAACATTCTTGAGGGGAGCTTGTCTGAACCGACTGAATCTTCGGTTACCAAATTATGCCAAAGAAATGCAGGGAAGACTCTTTGAAATGTTTTGTAGATAATGTTGCAATTCATTTTTGTAGCCTTTGCAATGTTTGGCGTACATTTATTTGATGTATGCCATTGTCTCTGGAATCCTCTTGGGTTTATGGCAACACAGTCCACTTCCAAGCGAGTCAAAAGAAGAGAGAAAAGAAAAACAAAGAAAGGAACATTCTCCAAGTTGCTGTTTTTGATTTGATGTTTGAAGCGCTTGACTGCTAGTGCTATCGTCTGAGGTTGTATTGCATAATCCAGAGGGAGGTGAGTTTGCTAACTCCAGAACTACAAGTTGATGTTTTATCTCTTATGATTGAATTGGTGATTTTTATCTCCTATGTTTTGTATTTCTCTTCACATTGTTTCTCTACCCAAATTCTGGTGCGAGAGATGGGCTTAAAATTGATCTGGCCATCCCTTTCAAGTGCTTTCTAGACTCGCTATGACTCTGTCATTGAATTACTGAAGGACATAATACCAGTGCAAAAGAATAGCAGCTGGTGGTCTGTGTTCATCAAACTGGATGACTTCGTTGTGCACTAAGCCTGAAAGATTTACAAAGTATGCCTTTGCATTCTGGAGTTTATGGCATTTCTGCATCACCAAATTGCCTCTGGCAAATTCTCTTTGTTGATTGCAAGCGAGCTTATTCAAGGATTTATTTGGTGAGATTTCTGAAGCTGTTGCTTCAGTAAGCTGCGAAACATTTAGCTTGACGCTTGGAGTCAAAGTAGCAGTCTAGCAAAGCAGAAGCAGAGGACAGTATATGTCTTTTCCATACATTTTTTCTAACCCACTAGTGGAGGTTTCTATGTGTGTTGCTTTATTAAGTTTTACGTCACTTTCGCTCTTTCCGCGGTACATAGGGAAGCACTAATTCATTGCATATGTCGCAAGAGAGATTGTCTCGCTTTCCTTTCGTATTCTAGAATCAATCTTATTGACTGATTTCTCCTTTGTCAATGGTTGACGCAGGGGGATTGTGTTGACATTGGTTCAAAAGCAGAATGATTTAGCTTTTTAAGGGCATTGTTGAAACTGCATAGGTTTGAATTTTGATCATTGGGCAGGTGACCCTTTTCCAATTAGGGAACAATGAACGCCTTGACTAGCAGGCAAAGGCCATTGCTTGATGTATGGACCTGTAAATCATTTCGGTGCTGTTTTTTTCAACCATTGAGAAACCCACTCAAGAACACATTCTAAAGTTCCATCAGATGACTTTCTAAGTCCTTAGGAACTCGCGGCCGGGAGATCTTAAAACGACAGAACCGCGGATCTTTTAGTTTGACTCAACATAGGACAAATGGTATTTTGTTGGCTCTCGAGTTGCCGTGAAGTCTGGTCCTCTTATAGTTTGCAGAAAAGATGAAAATGAAGTTGTTGACCTGAAGTCTGAACCGAATAGCACTTCAAATCTGATTCCTACTTTACAGACGCCAGATAGAGTCGTGAAATTGCAGGAGTGTCCACCTCCATCTGCTAGGCTATCAAATCCCTCTCTCTCTTGGACCGCGTCTTGCTTTCCTACCAGAGTTCTCCCTCATGTATAGAAGAGAGTTCTTTGAGCAAACTCCAGCTTGAGGAGCATCATCTTGCGAGTAACAGCACCAGAGCACTGGACTGCAGCTGGCTGGACGCTGTGCAATGATAAACTTTCTCGGAATTGGCGGGCATGGGCACTTCTACAAATCCCCGAGGATCCGATCCTCGGAGATCAGTGATTCGTTCATTGGAACCATTTGAAATGTTTGTGAGGTACGATAAAAATGTATCAGGATAGGACATTTTTAGGATGACAGAGATCACAAAGAAACCCTTATATATGTGTGTGTGTATATATATATATACTAAAAAAGGTGGTCCGGCAGCTTCGACGCAGCTTCGTCATTTAAGAAATATATAAAATGCCTCGACTTTATGTACTATGTATTAGAGTAGTTGAAAAAAAAAACTGAAAAAGGGGGTGCTTGTGAATAATGAAATGCTAAACCGTAAATCGGAATCTATAATTATGATAATGGATTATCTATCCATCATGAAAAAATTCATGGATCTGAAGATCCAGACAAATGAAAATTACGTGGAAACTTAGGTTTTTCTTCAAATCCTTCCTATTTAGCTCCGCATCTTTCTTTTGAGTTACCTCTATTAGGTCGGTTGTTAATTGTCATCGTTGCACATTACATGTGTGAACGTCCCTATCTATACCTATAAGAGAAGGATTGATTCCTCTTCAAATGATGTGCCCAATTTTTAGTGGATTGTATCACCATTTTCGATTATGATAATCAATTTGTTTTAATGGGGCCATAGTTGATGATTCCTAAACCATATTATCAAATATATTGTTATGAACTTCCTCTTCTCTCCTATTCCTCTTTCTTTATACGGAAAATAAGTGCGTATGCCAAGCCCATGAGAGAGATCATTCAAGAAAGGGACCCACAAAAAAAAGTATAAATTTATTGACATCTTAAAAAATAAGAAAGTGGACAAAAAATTACAAACTCTTTGAATTATTAGACTTTGGAAAAATGGAACGATGTGGATAAAATTACCAAAAAATCCTAAACTTAATACAATTGGGTTAATTCAATCCTAAAGTTTTTGTTTTGTCAATTTAATTCTAACATTTTTTCATGTGCCAATTTTAGACGCCAGAAATAGCTGATGTGGATGCTCGCCTACGTGATATGATTAGTGTTAACGTTGGACAAATTTTAATAATATCTTAACTATTTTTGAAATTTCTTATAGTTTTTTTTCTATTTTTGTCCCTAGTTTAGGGCCGCAAGTCCCAAAAAAAAAAAAACAAAGAAAAAGAAAATCAAAAATCAAAAAATTAATAAATTAATTAATATAAAATTTGTCCACGTCAACATTGGTTGTCCTACATGGAACACTCCGATGTTACATCGTCAGCGATTTTCAGCCAAAAAATTGTAAAAAAAAAAGTTTAAAACTAAATTGGCACAATTACAATAGGTTTATGATTTTTTGGATTATTCATAAATATTATGCTAACAGGTAATCACTTGTATCGCTAACAAATGAATAAACGAAAATTATTTTCATTGCCTACATTCTACATAAACATATCTATGTTTGAATTGTTATTAATAATGAACATCTTCTTCCTTGACTAATTATTTCAAATGATACAATCATACAAGCGATCACTATAAGAAATATTTGTCCAAATAATTCATAACAAAGAAAGTGTAAGTTGGCGTTCAAACTTTCAAGTTGAGGCAAGTAAGTCAATGCTGCAAATCAACTTAGGTCTTGTTTGATAAAACTGAAAAATAAGTGTTGAAAATTCAAGTGATCAATTTAAACTGTCGAATATATGAAATGCCAAAAATAGAATTCAAAAGTTGTTTGGTAAAAGTTAGAAATTGATGATCGAACATGATTATTATTATTATTTTGTCAAACATAGAAAAACCAATCATTATTTGTATGTTTTAGCAATGTATTTGGGAAGATTCTAAGCATGATCAATTATTTTTTTTTATTTCAATCTGTTCAATTTAAGTAATTCTTCCCTTACTTATCACATTAATTTTTTTTTTACTTATTCCATTAAGTGATAAATTTTTTATTTAGGCACTTGTCGAGATTATCAAGCATGCCCTTAGTTTCTATAACCCTATTTGCACGATTCTTTTATAAATTTTATATGTCTAAGCTACTAAAAAAGGAACTGGCTTTTGATACCAATTCAGTTTAAACATATTATATAAATGCTATTCTAGTCCTAAACAACCTTTTGATGATTTGCCAATGTAATCATTCTAGTCAATTTGATTGCCAATCACTGACGGACATCACTATCTTATGTGGTACAACGGCACTGATTGTGGCCAAATTTTTGCATTTCTTCTTAATTTTCTGAATTCGGCATATATATATATTTTTGAATTGGTTCTTTTCTTTTATCCTTCTAAGACTAGACCCTCTCCTAGTGGACAGCGAAGGTCACAGGCCCTCACCTATGGAGGCCAACGGCCCACGTTGGACTTAGTTAAAAAAAAAAAAAGGCAAAGAAAGAAAGAATAAGAAGAAAGAAAATATTTATAAAAAATTGTTCACATTGGTGGCCATCATCTGCATTAGTAATTTCCAGTCAAAATTGCACAGAAGAACTGCAATTGGCAAATGTCAAAAATGTTTAGGACCCAATTTGCAAAGTTGGAAAGGTTTAGGATTTATTATTTATTTTATTTGGTAATTATTTGGTTAAGGATTTGATCATTCTAACATAGGAGTAGATCAGTACTTCAACTTTGTTCTCATAGATTGGATATTTAGTTTTTTCATTATCGCCTTATTAAGAGCATGATAAGCTAGCTCTTGCGGTCTTGCGATAATAATATTTCATCGCGGGGGAAAGTCGGCCCTCTTAAAAAACGACGTGAGAACAGCTCAATTCACTGCACAAAATGAATAGATCATAGTTTACAACTCGTGATACTTCTTTTAAGTTTTAGTTTAAGTAATCAAATAAAATCAATCACTTGAATCGCCTATGACTAATGATTACAGCATGACTTTGATACTTCCGGCTTAATTCAAAATGTCGTCCTTTGATGAACTTTTTTTTTTTTAAATAATCAATTCGTACCCCCTCAAAGTTCAAAAAAGTGAAGCCAATCCATCAAAATCCATCCTGTCAACTCGTCGTACTTTGAAAGAGATGGACCAAAAAAAGTTCAAAATCTCCTCCGTACACGTCGGTACCCGTTCTTTAGGTGAAAGTATACAGGGCCAAGTGACGACATTTGACGATCGATCAACAGCTATCAAATTATACAGATGGTGAGCCTGAATCGATCGAACCCCGGCCTAGATCGAATAGGAGGGACCCGAGATCGGTGACGGCTGAAATTTGGTTCAGACTAAAGGCGACCAGCTGGCAAAATCTTTTAAGTCCGAGCTTAATGTGTGATGTCCAAGCCCTACCCATGAAGGAGAACTTCACCTCTAAACATTTGGAGGCGGGCAGAGGCTATGTAACTAAATCGTCCTTTGCCCAAATCTCCTCAAATCATTGTACGCACCCACATGGGTAGGGCGAGCCTGTGGGCCGCTGGGCCATTGATCAAAGTGGAGTCGAGCACTTGTCCCTTTATAATTTGACAATTGATCTTAGGACCGGTCAAATGACGTCTAGCGACGGGAATCGACCGGATGAAGACCGATTGACGACGCTCTGGGATCGATAGGGCACTTGTCATCTTTGGCACGACAACCACCCCCACTTGAAAGGGGCAATCGCGGACAAAACATTAATGACTTAGATTTTGTTTGGAAACAATTTGCTCACGATCCGAGCGATTGTTTTTTTTTCGAAAAACGCTTTCTAAGTCGTTCATTCTTCGCGAGGCAAAACGCATCCTCTGGTCGATATAACCGGCTTAAATCCAACTGATGCCACTCATTACATACTGATTAGCACGTGCGATCGGCTGGCGAAAATCCGAGACCAAGCGACGTTAAAGTCGCCCTAGAATAGAATCGAAATATGGGTGGGGGCTAGTAATTAGAGACCCCATGGTTAAGAATCAACGCCACGAGGTCTTTCCAGGTGCTTTTTGGACACGACATTTCAAAGTGTACCTGGCCTCACAACTCACTTTTAGAATTAAAAAAGGGATTTGTGCCTAGGAAGTCTTAAAAGTTGTCTTCAAATTGCAATTAAGTCCTAGAATTTTCGAAAAGTATAATTAAATCATAAAATTTGTCAAATTAGTACAGTCAAATCACTTCATTAACTCTCTCCAACTTAGCTAACGTAAAATGCTTATATTTTAAATATAATTTAAATATAATACGTTTTAAAAATTAGATTTAGATTAAAACAACATCGTTTTAACAATGTCAGCCTCACAAAAATAGAGAAAATTATTAAAAAAGTGTCACGTCAGTATTTACTGTCGGTACGTAGGTAATATAAAATTTTGATCGAATCAATTTGATAAGTTTTATGATTTAATTATACTTTTTTGGGAGTTTTAATATATTTTCGAGGTGGATATGGATCAATCAACCATGCTACGTTGGTAAGAACAAACAGAAATCGCTACGCTCTAGAAAAAGACAAGTTGGAACTCAGAGAGGAAAGGAGTAAAAGACACCTTCCCTGGTTCATTCAATGGTACAAAGAGCCAAGAACGGGGGCAGAACAGTGGGAAAAGGGGCAAACGCATCGTCTCCGTAACTCCGAAATGTTATAATCAACGAACAGACAGGACCC
The DNA here is from genome assembly GCA_019149425.1 of Psidium friedrichsthalianum. Lineage (NCBI taxonomy): Eukaryota > Viridiplantae > Streptophyta > Magnoliopsida > Myrtales > Myrtaceae > Psidium > Psidium friedrichsthalianum. The sequence goes on from JAGVVM010002660.1 coordinate 20,619, forward strand.
CATCTCTCTCTCTCTCTCTCTCTCTCTCGCGGCGGGTTGGTTTTGAATCGAGCCACTGCGAGTGTCGGAGAGAGAGACTTCGTAAAACCCTCAAACCCTCCGAAACTGCTGCTTCTTCTTCTCCACCCTCGTCGTCGTCGTCGTCCCCTCCTCTCGGTGAAGAGCCTGGTTGGCTAGGCTTGCTGGAGTTGCCAGTCGCTTTTTGATCGCGAACCGTCGTCGCGTTTCTCCGGGCTAGGGGGCTGCGTCGTGTTCTAGTCCGCGTTCCAACTTCTTTTCACTGAATGTGAGGTTCGAATCCCTAATCTCGTTCTCTCTGTATTACTTGGGTGCGGGCCAATGTCGGTGCTTTTACATTTTGAGCTCCGGGCTGTGTTCGTACGTGGGATTACAGACAGGTTTCGTCGCGGTCTGTGGTGGAACCCCCTTGGCGTGCTGAATGCACAACTTTGGGAGCTTTGGAGGGCGTTGTTTTTGTTTTTTTTTTTTAAAGATAGTCGCCTTTTCTCTGTTAGGGTTTTTCTTTTAAGTCGTAGCTGTCGTCTGAATGGGCAGATATAAGCATCGAATTAGGTCAGGTCGAGATAGCGAGAGAAAGCTTGAGCTGAAGTTAAGTTGCTTGATTTTGAGCTGTGTGGAGCTCGTCATTTTGACTACGCATATTTCGAACGTCATTTGTTTTTCAAATGATGGGTGGCTAGTTATTGCCTCTGGCATGTTTGAGAAAGGAGTCATTTTCATCCTGAATTTCCATTTTAACACTTTTTGCTCAGGAAAAGCGAACACAAAGTTGTAAGATAAATGGCGTGGACAGAAAAGGATGATGGTAATGGGGGAGGAAAGGATCTAATTGCTGAAAATGGTTTCTTGAATGCATCGGGGTCTTCTCCTGCTGCTGACACAGCTGTTTCCGGTGCTTCACCTAAGAAGATATTTGAGGGGAAGGATGCCCTCTCTTATGCCAACATCCTACGAAGCAGGAACAAGTTTGCGGATGCTCTTGCATTGTACGGGAGTATCTTGGAAAAAGATAGCACAAATGTCGAGGCTTACATTGGCAAAGGCATATGCCTGCAGATGCAGAATATGGGGAGGCTCGCTTTTGATAGCTTTGCAGAAGCCATAAGGTTGGATCAGCAGAATGCTTGTGCCCTGACCCACTGTGGCATACTGTACAAGGACGAGGGCCGTCTCATGGAGGCTGCCGAGGTATGCAAGTAATTGTTCCATCCCTGTCATTGCTGCAGTTGTTGTGTGATTTATGATGGAAATTATTTTGTCTTAATGTGGTACCACTCGTGTCAAAGAACGCAAGTAGCTGTTCCTTCCCTGTCATTTTTGTTTTCTTTTGCCGTGAGGAGAAAAACACAATTGCTAAGCATTGTTATATGGATCCAGAAGTGAAGGGTGTGGAAATTATCGAATAAATTTGCTATTGCACCTTTGCCCATTTGCATACATGTCTGAGAAAAGTATGCTGATATTGGTCTTTGTAAAGATGTTAAGGCTATTCAAGTGTCTAAAAATCTAATGAGTGTTTCTGTTTTTGTATATCAACTAAGACGGAACAGTAAAAGTGGTACTGGACCAGGATTTTTTAACTTGTTTTCACTTGAACTGAAGCTGTAAATGTATATCATTTTCGAATATGGCAGGATGCACGTTGTTTGCTGCATCTCAGATATCTCTCAATATTTGTACTTTGTTTTTGTGTCCTGCATGTGAAACACAATCTCTTATAGACTAGTGGTAGCTTGCTGCAAAGTTTGCTCCTTTCCGTGCTTTTGATTTTGACCTTGTTTCATACCTATCGTTGTTCATCTCAGGAGTGGTTCCATTCTAATTGTTGCATTCTTCCTCATTCGTGTGAATACTCATTTCCTTTAGTAAATTACCCCGATATATAAAGATTTCATTTAAGTATCTGCAATAGTGTGCAAAACAAAGGTGGCAATCAAAGTGACTTGGGTTGGTTGAGCATTGAATGACTTGGGTATAGATCTGCTTTTTTATTTGAGTGATTTCAGTCTCTGCGTGTTTGGATACAGGACGGTTTCAGATATGCATTATTTGGCTTTGGGTTTTGCTAGGTAGAGTTTGTTATTGCTGGTTGCAATTGGTTCCTGGTCAATCAGTCTTTGCTCTAGATGTTTCCAAGTTTTGTCAGATAAACTCAGGTTTAGCTAAAGGGTTGATCTATCTGAACTGTGGACTTTTAAATTGATTTAAGTTGGATTATGATCGTGACATCTTTTCCACGGAAAATGTTAGGGAAAAATCTTAAATATGGTACAACTGAATTATATAATAGTTTTAAAGCAGCAAGATACTTCTAATTTTGTATCTTTAGAATGCAAATGCTTATATATGGTTTATCAAGAAACAGTTCAGCCAAACACAGTACACAGACTATTATCAAAGATTGCAACAGATAGATTCATGAATAATAAATAGATAATTTAATCAATTAAAGATGGTCGCTGTAATTCATGGCTTTGGGTTTTGCTAGAGAGTTGGTAATTTGTTGGTTGCAATTGGTTTCCAGTCAATCTATGTTTGTTCCATATGTTTCAAGGTTTTGTTGGATCAACTCGGTTTTAGCTAAAGGGTCGATCTATCTGAACTGTATACTTTTAAATTGATTCAAGTTGGATTATGATCGCGACATCTTTTCCATGGGAAATGTTAGGGAAAAATTTTAAATACGGTACAACTGAATTATATTAATGATTTACAGCAGCAAGATACTTCTAATTTTGCATCTTTAGAATGCAAATGCTTATATATGGTTTGTCAAGAAATAGTTCAGCCAAACACAGTACACAGCCTATTATCAACGATTATAACAGATAGATTCATGAATAATAAATAGATAATTTAATTAATTAAAGATCGTCGCCGTAATTCATGTGTATAACGAGATGAGAGATCATGCATCTTCATTTTCAAAATTTAATTCTATTTGCACGAAAGAAATGAGATTGAGAAGAATCAAAGGTAATTTTCTGTCGAAACCTTAAAATTGAACTTAATGCATCAAATATTTTGTAGTACAAAAACACATTTAGAGGAAAATTCTGATGAGAAAAGGGAGTAAAAAGAAATTTAATCTAGTCTTGGAGTTGTTTCATATTCATTTGTATCTCAGATTCAGGTTCCCATGCGTTTCAGTTCATTTTGGGGCACATGGGTCAGGTTAGTTTTGCAATCTCATTGATGGGATTACATGGATTCAGTTAGTTTGGGCTCAAGTTAGGTTTCTGATTTTTATCTTTGCTTGAATTGAGTTTTAGGTTTTGGTGCAGATGTCTTGCTCGTGTCATTTTTTACCCTGATGCTTTAGTAGTGAAGTGATGTTTTCCTTTGCCACGTATCCAAGTTAGTGTTCCTATATCCCTGCATAAGAAACTGAAAGAAAAGGTTTGATATGATCAAGTTATGAGCCATGGATATGTGGTGCCACTGATTTTGCTTGATAACAGTAAATATGACACCAGAGTCCTGGAATATTGAAAGCATCGTATATACTACTTCGGATGGATTGATAGCAGTAGGCTGTATTTGTAATTCGCTGATTCTTCTTGTACATGGCTTCTAAAATTCACATACACCTGCTTGAGCTCTGTCTTGCTAACTTTTGAAGGTATCAATCTTACATAGACTGGTAACAATTGGGTGTAGGGACAAGTTTGTGGAGCCACCCTCTAGCCTTCCTTAAACTGATCTATCTTGGTTATTTACAAGCTTTTGCTTTCTAGCTTTTATTCTTGTCTTCCTATTTCTTGTCTTTCTTATCCAGATTTTTCAAAATTGCCTTTTCTATTATGGGTCTTGTTGCTTTCTATCATCTGCTGTTCGAAAATGCGTGACTCATTCCAAAACTTCTGATTGGATATGTAGTCATATCAAAAGGCTCTCAAAGCGGATACTTCATACAAGCCTGCTGCAGAGTGCTTAGCTATTGTGCTAACAGACATTGGGACCAGCTTAAAGCTTGGTGGTAACACCCAGGAAGGGATTCAGAAGTATTATGAAGCTCTTAAAATTGATCCCCACTATGCTGTAAGCTGCCATTCATCAACATTCTCTTTTCCTTATTCTGCATTGTTAACCACAAAGTGTACTCATATTTTGTCTTGCTCTCAAACTTGTATTTGCATGCAGCCCGCGTATTACAACCTCGGTGTTGTGTACTCTGAAATGATGCAATATGACACAGCCCTTAATTGTTATGAGAAGGCTGCTCTTGAGAGGCCTTTGTATGCAGAAGCATATTGCAACATGGGGGTCATATACAAGAACCGTGGTGACTTGGAGTCAGCTATTGCCTGCTATGAGAGGTATTTGCTGTTGGCAACTGATGGCAGTTGGATCTGTCGTTGCATTTTCAGTTCAGAGCAACTCTTTTGCTGAAGCTTTCCTTATGTGGTTTCTCTGTAACAGATGTCTCACTGTGTCTCCAAACTTTGAGATTGCAAAAAACAACATGGCAATTGCTTTGACAGATTTAGGAACGAAGGTGATTACTTGTACATTTTCCTTATAATTTTTTTTGGGTAAGGATTTCCTTATAATTATTAGAGAGTTATTTCAATAATTAGATTGGCTAAGAAGGGTCTGATCACTGCTGATTATTGGTACATAATTTGTTACTCAGGGCATTCATTGAGTCACCTGAGCCTGCATTTTGTGTTGGAATTCATAAAAGATGAGAGGGAAGGTCTTTTCCAACCCATTTGCTAATACTGACCAAATCTCTCACGAACTGAATTCTTGAAGGCTTGATTGAAATAATGAAATATAGGATTTCATTTCTCTTTGCCAACTCTGTTTTGGAGTTATGGTGCTGGATTTATGTTCTTATGCTCTCTTGACAGAATAACTTGATATTACCATTGATTTATTATAGAGTTTCTTTCAATAGGTTGGTTGGCTGAATGTTTTATTGAACCCACTCCAAACATCTCAGTTCTGCCTCTGTTACTCTAGGCAATTGCAGTTTCCTTAAGTCAATTGCTGCTACATGTGTGAGATGAACTGACAAACCAGATGGAAGCAATTGAACAATGTGGAAAATACTCTTCTATAACACATTGTAGACACTTATAAATACATTTCTAGACGATTGCATTGCCCTAGCTGATAAAAGTAATTTGGTCTTTTAAAATTTCACCTAAATGGTTTGTTATTTCTTTGCCTACTGATTGCTTCGAAAAAGAATTTCTTGGAGATAGGATGGATTAGAGATAAATCTCCTCTGTATAAGCTAATAGTGTATAAGCTAGTGAACATCTTCAACTGCTAATCTAAAGAAACTGAGCGTGCTTTTCCAGTTTCATAATCATGACATCATTGTAATGTTAGTTGAAGACTAGCACTCCATGTGATTGTATGATCTATTGGGTTGATAACATGATTTCAGATTTTGTTTTGTTCATACAGGTAAAATTGGAAGGAGACATAAACAAGGTGTGGCATATTACAAAAAGGCTTTGTACTATAATTGGCACTATGCAGATGCCATGTATAATCTCGGTGTTGCTTATGGTGAAATGCTGAAGTTGATATGGTAAGTGAATTGTTGGAGATGATATTTAGCCTTATGTTCCCATCTGTCTTCTTTCTCCTAGTAAAAGATGGGAAAGCTTGTAGTCTAGCATCTTGAGCAACTGTTTTCGGATGTCTATTTAATTTTGCAGTAATCATTTAAATTCTGAAAATAGTTAGTGTTGAGTAGAAATTAAATTCAATTGAAAGCAAACATGCCATGTCGAAAGAATGTAATTTTTTTTTTATGATAGACTTTTGTAAATAGAATTTTTCTTGGCAACTGCACATTAACATACATTTTGAGACTCTTCCTCATGAAAACGATTTTAGTATGACTTTTATGTATCAAAAGTTGTTTTAACTTATTCTTTATTCTTGCCTCAAATGAGAAATTTGTATATCATTGTCTGTAAGTTTACCTTGAGAATGTCAAATTACTGAGTTTGGAAACTTAAAAGATGGCCATATTTGGGGAATACCATTAGCTATTTTTCAACAATTTTAAGTGAGAGATAGTGTAAGTTGTTGAACTCTTTGTTTCATTAGCACCCATATCTTGGTGTAAATGACGTACTAGACTTGGTGGGTATTGTCGTGTAGATGACATTGTAAGCAGAGAGGATCTCCTTGGTGCTTTCTTGAAGGGAATGTGTTTTTTGCTTGAATAAAAAAGTTGTCCAAGAGAATTCCTTGGCCCATTTAATTGCAAGTCTGTGCTCCTTAAAATGCTCAAGTTCCTGGACATTTAGAGAATATACATATGCAAAGGTCCATTTTAGCACCATAATTATATTATTTTTTTGAATACACCTCATATAGGAGTAGAAATTTGAATCTGTAATTGTTGTTTGCGAGAGTACCATAGTATCTCGGTGAGATAATAATATGCTTCATTTGCATTTGCAGGCGATTGTGTTTTATGAACTTGCTTTCCATTTCAATCCACATTGTGCTGAGGCATGCAACAATTTGGGAGTAATCTACAAAGATCGTGACAATCTTGATAAAGCTGTGGAATGTTACCAGGCAAAGCTTTTCACCCGTGATTACTGAAAGTTTACCCATTTGGTCAACCATTATTTATGCTACTGACATTGTTTACTCTCACTTTACAGTTAGCTTTATCAATCAAACCTAATTTTTCTCAGTCATTAAACAATCTGGGCGTTGTATACACGGTTCAGGTTTGTGATGATTCATAATTGAGATATATGTCATTAAGTTTGCTTGAACTACCTCTGATTTTCTTCTTGTTTCTCCTCTGCCTTCTCTTCTTTTCTCTGGCAGGGTAAAATGGATGCAGCTGCTAGCATGATTGAAAAAGCTATTGTTGCTAATCCAACATATGCTGAGGCATACAATAACTTAGGTCAGCACTATAAAAACATTTTTTCAGTGACTACTGAATAGTATTGCAAGTTAGACACATTGATGATGTGTCATAGGCTCATAGCTGATATTTGTTCTAAACATCGTCAAAAATATTATTTGGCTCCATAATTATCATATAGCATCTGTTGCTCTTACTTTTCCTTTTTGGAAAAGTCCACTTGATGGTGTTGTCGTATTTATTTTTCTTTTTCTTTGCTAAGCTTGTCCTATCTACCTTTTGATTTGGGGCAAGGTACAAAGCATGTTTAATCTCGAAAGGCTGGATTGAATGGTTCAGTTTCTATGAAAAGGATAATAAATTCATGGAAATTCTACATGGGTTAAGAGAATTGTAGAGGTAGCAGCTGCAAAGTTGTAAATCACTAATTTTTTTGTTTTTGTTTTTTGATTGGTGGAAATCGTTAGAATTATTTGGTATCACTTGTATGAAGATGGAATTGATAGCTCATTTTGACGTCTTGCTTTTTTCCTTGGTTGCTTTAAGTAAATTAGACTCCCTAGAAAGAATCCGGACCATTAAGGGCTGTTGCAATAATCATGTCCTTTTAGCAGCAAAAATTTATGCATCTTCTTGTATAAGTTCAATTCCAGTTATCTGTGGGCCTCCACTGTCTAATACAACTGAGTTATCTGATATCATTTGCATATAGGGGTTCTTTATCGAGATGCTGGCAATATAACAATGGCAATTAATGCCTATGAGCAATGCCTCAAAATAGATCCTGATTCTCGGAATGCTGGCCAGGTAATGTTTGTCTTTATACACAGTATGGTAGTCTGCTTTTACGATAGATTATTTGATCATTCTTCATTGCTTTGACGTTTTTTTTTTTTTTTGGTGGGGGATTATATGCCTTGTTTTGTTAAAGGCTTGAATCTCCTGAAGTAGCTCCGTTTATGGCAGTAGAGAAGCATGTGAAATAAATACCGAGAATACCTTTATGTGGTTCTCACATCCGTTTATGGTAGTAGAGAAGCATGTGAAATAAATACTGAGTTTGTTGCTCTTGAAGTGAGGATTGAGGATATGCACAGTAGCTATCTTCCTTGTGGCCTTTCATCGTACAAGTTGCTTGTATTTGCATATCTCTGACTTTGCCCTTAAGCATATTTAGTTCTTCAATTTAATGTGAAAGTTATTATTATTGTTATTTTGTCAAAGGAGTCTTCATGCCAGTTCAGTACCCTAATTATCTAGCGATCATGTGGGCTTTTGGTCATAGCAGCTTAAGTCTAATGTTATGCTGCTCCTTTCAAGGCCCTTCCTCAAGGTATTCAGAGCCAATAGGAAGTAAAGAAATGTAAAATGAGCTACAAGAAACTGATTTAAAGTTGTCGACTTCATTAATAAAACTGAGTGATGCATTGGTTTCCTGTTAATCTGATTTTTGCTTTTCTGCTGAATGGATTTTTTGCTATGAGCTCTATTTCTTCTTCACTTATGGACATTCTTTTCGACAGAATCGGCTTCTTGCTATGAACTACATAAATGAGGGGCATGATGACAAACTTTTTGAGGCTCACAGGTTGGCCTTTAACTTCTTTCAACTTAACATATATCTTCTAACACTTGTATGATATCCAAAGAGGCTTTCAATATGTCTACTACTGCACATGCCTTTTGATTTCTACGGTTCTACTTTAGTATATCATTGTGATGTAGAAGAAAAGATCTTCTTTTATCTTCTTTAACTGGGGTGGACACATCTTGGTTCATCATATCACAACTTTCTTTTCCTCTGTTCATCTGTTATCTTCTTTAACTGCACTTGATTCTTCTTTCTTTGAGGAGAAAGAAAGATAAGGTCAAAGGCATTGGCTGCGCTGCCTTTAAGCACAGTTAGTAGTTAAATAACAAAAAGCAGCTGCAGCACACTTCAACCCTGAAGAACAAATTTTTGTCAGAGAATAAATGGCTGCGGTTTAACGCAGTTTTAGATCTGAATAATTGCCAGTTGCCCTGTTTCGCATCTTGCATGCTTAAATAGATGTTTCAGTCCATAGTTGATTGGTAATCATCGCTTCTGAGTCTGGATGTCTTCTGGTGATTGATATCTAAGTTCATCTTAATGGGCTAGCATCTTGATTCTTGTCTTGAGTGTATGATGCCTATTTTACACTGATAGAGGTCATATTTTTGGAAAGAAGTGGGTGCTCACTTAGCTGTTGACTACGTGTCTTGTGGAGGGAGGTTTCCTATGTTAGAGTAGATAGATTGGGTTTACAATAGATCCAAGCAAAGTGACCTTGGGAATTAGTCATGGCCGAGCATGGTGATCAAATTTCAAAGCAAAGTAAAGAAAGGTTTTCTAATCCCATTTACTCATGGCAGGTAATTATGTTGGTTCCAATCGGTAAAATGCTAAAATCCTTCATTCCCCTATGCTGATATAATTGGCTATAGTAAGAAGAAATTTATGGATCTTTAAGGCTACCTTGTTTATAGAAAAAATCATGTTAAGTTTTTGTTAAGAATTGTATTGCATCATATTGATGGCATTGCTAAAATAGGGTAAATAACTTGGGGTCATTCAACCTTTGGAGTGACTTCAAAACTTTTGCTCTTTCAATTACATCATTAAACTTTTGAGATGTTGAAAAAGAATGATGGAACACTGGCATGGCATGCCGAATGACAGATGGATAAAGTGTCACATCATCATTTGTTATGTGACACATTAGTTCTTTTACAGATGTTTGGGAGTGGCCTCTATTGCAATTGAGTGACCTGATTAAGGTTTTGCAAGTTCAATGATAAAGAAAAATTGGACCTCCATCCATGTCTTTTGCTCTCTAAAATATGCAAGAAAGGATCCCTGTTGGTGTTTACTGTTGGTACTCTTTACTTGTTTCATGATATGACAGTTATTTGGTGGCAATCATATTTGGGATATGACTGTTATCCGTTCTGAACTCAAAGTCTACATGCAGGGACTGGGGTAGACGCTTTATGAGGTTGTTTCCACGGTACACTTCATGGGAGAACACGAAAGATCCAGACAGGCCTCTTGTGATTGGATATGTGTCTCCTGACTACTTTACACATTCAGTATCATATTTCGTCGAAGCGCCTCTTTCATATCACGATTATTCAAATTACAATGTGGTGGTTTATTCAGCAGTTGTGAAGGTACAGTTCACATTTGACATAATGACTACTTCAGAAACTATGGGTTTCCTCTGAGAGGCATGAGACACATGGTGCATCAATTTATAGATCTTGCTGCTCTAATTGTGTTGTAATAATCACGTGTTAATTTTCTCATTTCTAGTTTCTCTGATCATGTCTGGGTTATGCTGGATGCGATGAAAAGTAGGAAAATAAAAGGCAAGATCTGCTTTTCATCTATTTTCCAGAATTGAACTGGATCAACTGGCTCAACCAGGGAGCTGTCCTTGGTCTGGTCTGGTTTTATTGTTGGTTTGTTTTGGAAAATACCACTTAAAATTGAGTTTGGACCTAGTTCAACTGATCACACTGATAAAGTGATCCACTTTGTCCGACTGCATCTTGACCTTAAAAATTAATATTGATAAGGTGGGACTTTGATCTCCTGACCCCTTGGAAGGAGCGACAATGCATAAGCCACCTGTGAGTCATCATTCTTAATCTGTACATGTCAAATGATAAAACATGACAAACAGGAAACATCCCTGTAAAGGCATTACCATACGGAATACAAGTGCATTTTCACGATGGGTCAGAGTGGCTCTTTGCCCTTCTAGCTAGGAAGGAAGGATATGTTGGTCGCTGCATTCCTCATATATATTACTACTTTATTTGATGACATCACTTGATATCTAATTGTCTGGTTGAATTGGTTAAACCAGGAAATGGGAGTCTCACCATGCATCTCTTTTTGAGATGACTATGTTTGATTTGATTATTCTTTGCTTGTGGGCAGATAGCCAAGAGATGCTCTATACTTCTCTCTAAGTTCTGATAGCTTTAGAATCTTATTCAGAAATTTGATTTCTTTCGTCTTCGTTTTTTACTGAGAACTGCTTGGACTTTGTTGGTTTGTTTACTATCTAGATTTTATTGTCGAGTCATCACAACTGGCTGAAAATTTTATTCTGGCCGAAGTAGTTTAGGGAAAAGCGCTTTGATATACGTTTATAAGTCCGTAGCATCGCTCTGTTAGTTTAAATCACTTTGCAGTACCACTGCGGCATTGTTGGTTTCCTGCACTTTTTTTTTTTTCCCGGTCTTATTTCTAATGCTGTTTGTTCTATGCCATTGTTGGTTTGCTGTAGCTCTTGGTATATGACAGAGATACATTTCACACTTTGATAAGTAGGGGAGAATTCTCAAAAAAGAAAATAAGTACCAAGGTGTGAACCCTATATGAAATGGTTAAGGACAAAGAGTAAAGACCAAAGAGTGTCACAATTAAAGAACTAGACTACTGACTGTCAGGAATTGTGTCCTGTACATATATGGCTGTCCTCCAATTGAAACAAAAGAGAATCTCAAGCAGCTATATGTCTCACTGAGAGTGGCGATAGCTCAGTCCCATTTAAAATCTTTTTTTGTTGGGGTTTTGGGGGGAGGGTTTCTCAGAAGTCCCTAATTAAATTTTGATACTAATACACGTGTGGAGGATTATCCTTAAAATAGTCCTCTCTCTTTGAAAAAATCTGTAATTGCAATAATCTCGATACTAAAAAGCTGCATAATTAAAACAATAGTGACTCAGTGTACTGTTTGAGGCTCTTTTTTGCATAGAGAACTTTTGATATCTGGTTCTCTCCGCTTCTTTGCAACACGTTGAAAAGAATGACTACTCTGCCAAGAGTGCTCTGTAGCTTTATTGAGTTCTGGACTGCTGTACTAGCTTGCACTGATTTCAGCGTCATTAACCCTCTTCTACTCAGCCATTCAGTGTTGAATGCCTACCCAACTTCTATATTTTCGTGCAAGATCAATACTTTTAGCCATTTTCAGTTTGTTTATGATTTTTCGAAACTCATCCACTTTCTGATGCGTGGCCACTTTGAGCAATGGACGACCCTTATCACAAATGGTTACTGTCATTAATTCTTCACTTGCTATCCATGGATAATGTGAGGACTGATAGTTATTTTGTTCCCTCCAGACTTGACATATTTTTTGTATGCTACACAGGCAGATGCAAAAACTTTCAGGTTCAGGGATAAAGTATTGAAAAATGGTGGGATATGGAGAGATATATATGGAATTGATGAAAAGAAGGTTGCCAGCATGATCAGGGAAGATAAAGTTGATATCTTAGTTGAACTCACTGGTCATACTGCCAATAACAAGCTGGGAATGATGGCTTGCCGACCTGCTCCAGTTCAGGCATGTTGTACTTGACTTGAACTCCACTTTACTAATTTCTTCTCTGCTTCTTCTGTTATGCATGCTATTCGTTCATTTATTCAACTACAGTTATCCTCTCCACCCATGCTTAATTATGGATACTTAAAACGATATAGAAGTTTGGTTCTTTGGTTTTTCTCATCAAAAAGATTGTTTTTTTCCATTTTTTGCTTTGGAGGATTTGGTGCAAAAATTGCTTGATTAGTTAAGACTGTTGATTTCTTCTCCTGAATGGTCACATCAGCCATTTTGAACGTAATATGATCAAATGAGTTTTCCAAACGGAGTGTTATCATGTATCGTTGAGCCACATTTAATGTAATTTGGAAATGCCAAATGGTGATTTTACATGGTTACATGTTATAGTGAGAATGTTAACCCTTCTTTTTTGATGTCTTCGAGTTTAAGCGTAACTTTGTCATCATTAGAACCTTTTTAGACATTGTTTGTCATTACATTCAACGCTTGGTTCATGCAATTTGTGCAAATTTTCTAATCTCAATTTTGGTTACAATCTCCAGATGAATAAAATGAAAAGCAGTTTTACTTTCCGAACTGATGCAAGTGTGTTTTAATTAATTTTTCTGTAATGAGTTTATTCTAATAGTTAGCTTACTGCACCAAAATTGACATCACAAATAAAGTTGAATTTTATTGTAAATACCCATAATGAGATGGAAGCATTCTTCAATAAGACGTTTATCTTCCATTTTGAATCTATAATTACGCATGAGAATTATGTATGTATGACCAGTGAAGGGTCTTTGTTTTGATGTTCTTGTTGGCATGATATTTGTCTGATGCATGATGTGTTAGCTATATGCATTTCAGTTACAATGATACAACTATCTGATAGCTTTTCCATGGTTAATGTGGTTGTCCTCTCTTTTAGGTAACTTGGATTGGCTACCCAAATACAACCGGTTTGCCTACTGTAGACTACAGAATCACCGACTCCCTTGCAGATCCTCCCAATACGATACAGAAGTATCTCCTCTCTCTCTCGCTCTCACAGACACATTGTTGGCTCGATATTTGAGACCCTCCCACAGTACATTCTCAAGGGCAAAATGCTATTCTGCCTAAACAATATGAGATGCGCTTGCAAATGTTTTATTGTTCATGGTGTTTATGTAGTGGCAGAAAAAAGGTGTGGAATTTACTGGGTTATCCGCAGGCACGTTGAAGAGCTGATCCGGTTACCAGAGTGCTTCCTTTGTTATACACCTTCTCCTGAGGCTGGGCCCGTTTGTCCAACTCCTGCTCTTTCAAATGGCTTTGTAACATTTGGTAGCTTCAATAACTTGGCAAAGGTATTGATTAACATGCTGCAGCGACTGTTGTGCTCATACATTTAATTCCTTGTTTCTGCTTTGCCTCCATTTGATTTTCCTTGTGTGTGGGGAAGTGTTAAGTATCTGACATTGTTAATTGTTGCCCCTATCTCTCTTCCTATATCAGATAACTCCTAAAGTGCTGCAAGTTTGGGCAAGAATACTTTGTGCAGTTCCAAACTCTCGTCTGGTCGTAAAGTGTAAACCTTTTTGTTGTGATAGTGTAAGGCAGAGATTCCTCGCAACTTTGGAGCAGCTGGGATTGGAACCTTTACGTGTTGATCTACTTCCGCTAATTCTTCTTAATCATGATCATATGCAAGCATATTCTCTCATGGATATTAGGTAACAGATGTATTGTCAATTAGTTGGATGCACTGCTAGGGAGCTCTATCCCTACTCTCTCTTCCAACTCTCTTTCAATCATAGCCTACGTATCATTCTTTATGTACATGCTGTTGGGACCTGTATCTTTCGCTCCTCCTTTTGCTCAAATATCATTTTTCCACATCTACAAATTTGTTGTACCTTTCCATTACTGCATCCACAGTTGTAAATGTGCTGCTCAATATTTGGGTCCTGTATCATATAGCAAACTAAGAGCAAAGTTTTTCAACAAAGTGAAATTTAAGTAATTTGCTTGTCTGTGTCCTCATTAAAGAGGAACAGAATGGAAGTTCTACCGACTTTTCTCGTCTCTTTTTAAATGGTACCCATCCTGTTTTCAGTGTAGTCTTGGAACTGTCAAGATTTTCATTTGTAAAACTTGAAGTTTTTATCTTTAACGTGTGGGCTAGTTAATGTCTAACAGACAAAGAAAAAAAAATCAATTTTTGCTATTCTACATCTTCGGTCAGTTGGCTGCTCAGTAATCCTGAACAAGTTTCTGGATGCATCAGAGTTGCTGCATAATTTGGTTACAGATAATAATTTGTGTTGTTCTTTATGGTGTAGCTTGGATACTTTTCCTTATGCTGGAACTACTACAACATGTGAATCATTATACATGGGGGTCCCATGCATTGCAATGGCCGGTTCAGTTCATGCTCACAATGTTGGCGTGAGTCTCCTGACAAACATTGGTGAGCATTTTGATGCCTATTGCCCGTTTTGATAAAATGCGCCTGTTCAATCATCTTTATTCTAATTAGAAACAACACAATCCTAAACTAAGGTAGACTAAAATATCCAGACACTGCAGTCCATTTTTCTTTCGACATCATATTTCATACAGGGACACCTAATTAACAGTTATGGTTGCTGGTCATCCTAAAATTTGTAGAGGAAACTATTGTGTCTTTGAATGTCCCGTGTTAATTTCCGTCTTTGTTCTCATGAGTAGCTTTCCTGCATTTAGTGTTCCATTATGTAGGGTGTTGTATACATGGATTTATTTACTGTATAGTTCTGACTTGGGCTTTAGCTGGATGCTCTTCCTCTCTATACTTTTCTGCCTGCGTTTGAATGCATTCCTATTTTTCTTTTGGCCATTGCTCCTGATGGTTACCTGTGCGATCTGTTTGGTTTGTGATGTAAGCCTTTGTCCTTCATTGCAACAGGACTAGGACATCTGATCGCCAAAAATGAAGATGAATATGTTGAGTTGGCCCTGCAACTGGCATCGGATGTTAATGCTCTCTCAAAGTTGAGAATGACTCTCCGGGAACTGATGTCCAAGTCTCCTGTCTGTGATGGACAAAAATTTGTCTCTGGGTTGGAATCAACATACAGAAGTATGTGGTGCAGGTACTGTAAAGGTGATGTACCGGCCTTGAGGAATTTGGAAATGCTTCAACAACATGCAGCTTCTGAACCTTTGAGTGCGCCTGCTATAAACACCTCAGTTTCATTGGAGATCCCTCCTGAGTCAGCCAAAGCGAATGGATTTGCGCAGGTGGCACCTGTTCTGACTCTATCCTCTAGTGAAGAAAATGGTCAGGTGAATGAAGCAGCCAAAAATGGGAAATGAGGTGTAAAGTGGATTTTTGTGCTTGTTCTAATTGCTGAGGAATCCGGGTTATAACTTGAAAGGCCACTTTGAACAAATCTGCATTCTTAGAAGTGTCGGTGTATGCTTATTTGGCTTCCCGTGGGTTGAGCCTTGCGGTGATCCTTGAGAAGAATTGCATTGTTTGAGAAATCCTGATATCCACGCAAGTGGATAAAGAGAAGGCGATTTGAGGAGGTTTATAGGTTGTCGAACCCCCCTGAAAGAGATTATAGTGATGGGCTGTAAAGTAAAACGACTTATTCTAGCTGCATAGTAATTTTTCAATTTTTCTTCTTTTGCCTTTTCGGGTTTGGGATGGTGGGGGGTTGGTCTTGGTCATGGTTGTATCCTCTGTTACATATCTGACGGTAACTTCTCTCGATCTTCTAATAGAAAAATTTAGATTTTAGCCATTTATCATGATCATTTTGTCGTTGAATGATGTCCATCGAGGAGCTGCTGTTAGAACTCAGTGTTGTCCTCTGTCCGAGTGGATTGCAGTGAATTGTTCAAGTCTGGAAGTTCATGGCCTAGACTGGGTGCATATAGGTGTGTGTACAAGAGACAATGATCGTATAATGTATCTTATTAGGTGGTTGCCGCAGTCAAATTCATGATCTAGAGATTTAGTTGGAAAGGCGAGTTGACAAGTATGTTCCATGCTATATAGGAATTCGTCACGGTAACCATTGTATGAAAGTTTTAAGAGCATAAAGCTAGGATCTCATTTATTCTATGACCAAAGCAATTAGCATAAGTTCAAGCTTGCCAATTGTTTTGTCGAATCGATATTTCATACTAAGCCATACCGCACCATCGCCCCTCGTGCAAAGAATTCTGAGTTGAGCACCATTGCCCCTCGTGCAAAGATTTGTCTTGAGTTGAGCGATCAGAGATGAGATAATATGGCTTTCATGGGGGTGTATGGCAAATGGCACTCGAGTGAGAGATTGGATCAATGACGGTGGAGGCGGTGGCGTCACCAACGGATACCGTATGGGGCTTTTAGACATGAAGCAGCAGACCAGAAGGGAGAATTGTGGGGATGCGAATTTGTAGACAAGTAAAACAACTAGTAAACGCACAAATCCGATGTCTTGCTCGAACTAGTAGTATTAGATATTTTTCTGGCAAAACACTAAAATCAGACACATATGACCCCAAGAGAAAAATTAACACTCGCTGCAAAAGTACATCAGGTTGGGTTACAAATGCCATGGATTGCCCCAAATTTGTCCCAAGTTGACAGAATCCTGACGAAGCATCAATCCATTGCCTAACTTATTTTATGTCGGAGAGAAGTGACTGGCAATAACATGCATCTGATGATACTAACGCAATTGCACAATATTACAGAAGTTAAGACAAATATAGCTCCAGGGTCAATTTGCAGTTGAAAGATGGCATAGCATAACAACAAGTTAGTGAAAATTAACTCCTCCCTCAAAATCAATCTTTCACTGATGTCCGCAATATCTTCACATCATGGATTGGCCTGCACAAACAAAGAAGGCACATAAAATTTGATAAACTAGTCTTTTGACAACTATTAGCTCCTTTTTTTTTTTTTGTAATTTCAAAATGAGGACCTATGAGTTGTTTTCAGCATCAATGAAGCCATTGGAAAGGTTGAAGTTTTCAGCTTCTCTTTAGAAAGTGAAGTTTAGCAGGACTACGCCAATATTCATACGTTTCTCAAACCAAATTAAGCACATGCACCACAGCATGATCCGATAGGATTTGCTATTTTGTTCTTCCTTCATTTTCAAAACAAGGACCGGTAAATTCTTTTCTTAAAGATCTATCATTACCAATTTTCTATTCAGTGAGCCATCAACAAAACAGAATTCCCTATTGGCTCCCAAAATATAACACGGGAAAGCCCAAAACAGATGTCACCACTCATTTCTGACAATTTGGCTCCATGCTCCTCATTAAAGAACTTTCTAAATAGTCACAAATACCAGAAAATATCATAAAAGAAGTAAAAATACTTTGGAGGACAACAGTATTATATATCGAGCGTTATTAAGAGATACAAATTCTTGGAGAGACACATATGCATGAACAATTGTCAAGGAAAGACGTACCTATCGTTGTTGTCCTGTTTGGACACTCCCAAGTCTTTTGATAATCTCCATTCCTCTACATACTCGTCCAAATATAGTGTGTTTTCCTGAATGGAGGTGGAACATCATTAAAACATGCCACTACTCCAATTGATGATAAAAGAAGTGATAGTGATGTGCAAAAGCAGAAAGATAAAAAGAAAATCTTGGTTCCCTCCCTTACATATATGAATGAAATAAGGTGCCCTGCAGGTACTTTTCTCGCCCTATGAAGAAGTTCCTAAAGTCTGAAAGAAATTAAGTGCTAATCCCACTAATGTGCTAATAAGGAAAAACAAGTTTTTTCAATGTATTTAGTTGATCTTAGCTTCTCTTGAAGATGATTAGAAGATCCACTCTATGGTCAGGTGCATTTGGATGACTAGAGGTTTGAAGAATGCAGCTGTAAATGTGGTACAAGTACATGGCACCCACACTAATTAGAGAACCAAACTTCAGAGATTAGACGGTCCTTTTGCCATGAAAAGGGCTCTGAAACATATCTGTCCATGAAATTCAATATCATGACTGAATCAGCATGTCTCCATTTGACATATACTGCTAATGTATGGATGTCTGACCAGCTAACCTGAATCACACGAGGGAATTCACTATAATCAAAAGGTCTATCAGTTTTAGGCCATATTCTTCCAGGCTAGATCTACAGTTAGATGAAGAAGCATCTTTTTTAGGGAACGAACTTCACTCTTCCACGTCAAACTTGATCTCACTATATAAAAGATGTGTCAGAAGGGTAAAAAGGTTAAGAAAAAAAATAATGACTGCTGCTTAGGGTTTGAAAAAAGGTAAATTCCTCTATTACATCAATAAAGAGTTGAGTATCCTATAATCATGGTATCAGAATGACAAATTAATCACCCCTAAATCCCAACTTGAAACTATGCGAATTATCCAAGCCTTAAACTCGCATATAAAAGGATCAACCATCAAATGCTTCAATAAACCATCAATACAAACTGCAATAACGACTTTATTTAAGTAATAGCATACCATCAAGTGAAGGCATGGTGCCAAAGTGATAAAGAACTGGCTACCTTGGTGTTTGGCGTAGCCCTGCCGTGCTGGCCCCGAATGAGGCGTCCGGGCCCTTTCCAGCCCACGTCCGAGCACCCCCTGAGGCCGGTACCCTGTTCTGAGCACCCCCTGAGGCCCGGCGAACCTCTGTTCCGAGCCCCCTGAGCCGAGACATGTCCGGACTTTCCAGCACCTTTTCGACGTTCCCTGAGGCCGTTCGCGACCCTGTTCTGAGCATTCCAGCACCTTTCCGACGTTCCTGAGGATGGCGACCCTGTCCGAAGAGATGGCCAGCACTCTTTTTTTTTTCTCTGACGTGCCTGGAGGCCGGCGAGCCCTGTCCGAGCATCCCCGAGGCCGGCGATTGCGCAGCAAACATCTCTGAGGTAGTGCATACTTTGTGTGATTGATGGGGCTGTTTGAAAGATTAATGGCTGATACATCGTGAGGATGTGATAGAGTAATTTTGCCCAGTTGGGAACTGATTGTGGTGAGAACTTGGAGAATTCTGGGCGTTGGCGGTAGGTAATGTTTGGAGAATTTGGTGATCTTTTATTGGATGTTATTTTGGTAGTTGATTGGGTTGTCGGTAGTTCATTCAAGAATTCTGGCGGTTTTTTTTTTAAATGTGGTGTGTGACAAGCTTGGGAGGTTCTGTTGCTAGGATTTGGTGAGGGTTTAATGTTGTAATTGCTGTCCC
>JAGVVM010002661.1:0-36543 GCA_019149425.1 Psidium friedrichsthalianum
TTGTAAACAGAAAAATATTTCCAGTTCATTTTCATGTCTTATCCATACATCGAAAAATATTGAAAAATGACTTTTCAAAAATATTTTCCAAAAAACATCTCATTTTCTGCTAAAAAAAATAGAACTAAGAGGAAACTAGAGTACATTTGTTTTGTTGAAAACTGACGATTTGGAGAATTTTATCCAAAAGTGATCATTTATATAGATGACAAAAATGAATAAATGAAAAATGCATTTATTATCGGTGCAAATATTTAAATATAAGTTGTTATTGATAATGAAATATTTATTGAGGGCTGATTTTTTCTAATCGTTGACAGTTTTTCAAAATATTATTTTTCTATTAACGGGAAATGGTTGTGGTAAAGTCATCCCAGTGAAATTTTCGTGGATCGATTTCTCTGCGAACAGGTAGAGAAGTAGGAAAAGTGAAACCAAATGTCTAAAATTTGGAGAAAAATGAAAGACTTTGGCCCAGTTAATATCACAAAAAAACCTTAATTGATATATATATATATACACACACACACACATGATAAATTTGCCAAAAACTATTTTTCATCACCAAAAATCCTAAACTACTATATTTGTGACAAATTTACTTTGAATTTTTTTTTACCATCAAAAATCTCAACTGGTGCATCGGTAACAAATTTATCATGAACTAATTATTTTGACCACGACAAACCTCAAATTGGTACACATATGATAAATTTACTCTTTGTTAGTTTCTCTTAAATTAGATTAATATCACGAAACTCGAAATTGATATAATAGAGGGTAAAAATCCCAAACGTGTACATTCGATGATTGCCATGTATCATCCAACTCAGTAATTTGACGATGAAATTTAATAAAAATTAACAGAAGGTAAATTTATCATAAGTGTATTAGTTTGGGGCAAATTTATTAGGTAAAAAATAATTTATGGTAAATTTGTTAAATAGGTATCTGTTTGGGGTTTTTCGGGAAATTAACTTATTTTTTTTTTGGGAAACTCCCTACTGTTCAGAGGCGTGTCCGCTCATTGAACGGGCCTGTTCCCCGTCAAAACTCGACCAAGCGAGCGCGCGACTCTCTGGGTTCAGCACTGTCATTTGGCGAACTCGCTTCTCCGTTCGCGTTTCGCTATTTCGAACTCGTTGAGAGAGTCCAGATCGAGTATTTTCGATCTTTCTTTATCTGGGTGATTCAGCAGGAGCAGAGCAACACAAGGATGGCGGCCCGCCTACAGCAGCTTGCGGGGACGAGTCCGTACTTCTCCGACTCTCTCACTCCAACCTCAAGACCTTCTCTTCCGAAATCCGTCTCTCGCTTCAGGTAACTGGCCACCGCGTTCTCGTTTTTTTGGTTGGTGATGGCAGGGATTTTAGCTTCAGGGCTTGATTCGCGGGTAGGTTCCGGTTCGATTTTGGTGTTTTCTTTCTATGGAGGGAAGCTGACAAGTGTTGAATCTGATGAAGCTGCTTTTTTCTTTTTTTTTTTCCGTTCCTTTGCTTTCCTGTTAATGGGCAGACGCCGGTGGAGTCTGTGAAGGAGAAGCTCTGGAGGAAATGCGGGACCTCTGCGGATTCAATGTGCGTCGAGCTCTATGATGACACTGGCTCCAAAGTTTCTAACTTGGATGATAACTCCAGGCCACTCGGTTTCTATTCTCCACTCGATGGGTCAGTTCCCATTTCTGTGTTTTGATGTGTGTTGGTTGTGCATTTTGGAATGCATGAGATTTTCTGGAGTCCCTGTTTGATTGTACCATGTGGCAGGCTAAATTGGCATATCTGTTCAGTCGAATTGTTTGCAAACCAAGAAAAGATAATACTTTTCCGCCCCTCTGTTTACATGGTTAACCGGATCATCTTTTAGGCAAGGAATAAAGCTGCGATGGTTGCTTGCGACTTGTGATTTTGTTATCCGTGAGATTTTGTGGGATCACTATCAATTGTTCTAAAAGTTAAACTTTTAGATGAAGGCGCGGTTTAATATTTTACTCTAACACTCCTCCTCACGCTTAGTTTGGTTTTTTCCCCTAGTACTGAGCATGAACGTATAGACAAATCTCACATGGTATTAGAGCATAAGGTCCTGAGTTCAAACTTTTCAGGCCCTTATTTGCCTTCCTAACGAAATATCTCCAAGTTTAGTACTACGCTTAGTACTAGATAAAAAGACTAGACTAAGCGTGTGAGGAGGAATGTTAAGAGTAATTAAATATTAAACCCCGTCTTCATCTAATAGCTTAAGCTTTTAGAATAGTTAGTTATGATCTCGCAAAAATCTCACATTATCTATATGAACCCCGTTAGTGAATGTTCTCATGTTCTCCTAATTTATCAACTAGAATTGGCGATTTTTGGCACGAAATTCTTTTTACGTTAGACCTCTGTGTTTATTAATTGATGTACATGCTTGGTGATCTTTTGCTATTAAAAGGAATCGGTTGCATATTATAGATCTTGATCCATCATCTGTCACTTCCGGTGGCTGGCTAGAAGATACTTCACTGGTGGAAAATATCAAATTTCAGATGAAGCTTATGATAAACGTGATGTGAGTTCTTAGCATGAAGTTTTCCCATCTTTTTGTTGAGGAATATTTATCATAAAGCTCATCTAGACATTTTGCATTCACTTTACTTGTATCATACTTTTAATCAACCAAAAAAGAAAAAAATAATTTACTTCTTATGTACAAAAGTTATCAAGAACAAGTTGGTTCAACTGCATAACGAGAGATTTGCTTGTTTTGGAATCATCTGAGCTCTTACTACTAATAAGAATGGATATTCTATTGGGCTATACCATCCTGCCAGGTAAAATGGATGATAAGATTAAGAGTGCAAATGATGAAGAAGTTGATCATGACTGATTTTGAAGGGTTAATCACAATGGTGCTTCTTTGGGGGACACATGCATCCTAAAATTCATACCTTTGTGTTTTCTGATTTTACTGCTTCATCTTGGCATTCAATGGATTTGAAGATGCATTTTTTCTTCTCCAGGAACTTTCAAAAAATTTAAGGAAAAAATCGTATCCCAAAATCCATCAGCTTTTGAACCGAAGGTAACCTTCTGAGTTTGACTTAGCTGAAAGGCATCACCTCCAAAGTAATGTTTCTGAAGAAAATTGATTTTCCCCTCATCAAATGTACTTTTTATGCCAGTCTTGGAAGTTTTTTTTTTTTCCTGTTTCCATATCATGCTTGTCCAATCAATGATCCCTTGTCCTTATTCAACAATATTTCTGAATCAAGCATTTGAAGTTTTCTACTACTATTATCTACAGATAACAGACAACTACATGGGAGATCTCTGAATGAATGTCAAGGTCAGTTAGTTTGGTTACTTCTCCTTTGGTGATCAACTGACTCTTACATGATGCTATTCGTATATCCCAGAAAAATATGGTTACCAGTAGGGAAAGCTTTCTTTGTAGAAAGGAGGTGTGGGAGTGAATAGAAAATAAAATCAAAAAGCAGTGATCACACTGAGTGCTCTGACAGTGGTGTATTAAAAAACCATAATAGCATCTTATTTTACATTGCTGAAGAGACCAATGAATCCTTTGTAAAGCATTCCTTCATCATATGAAATATTGCATGCAATAGTTATCATCTGGTTTGGTTAGGATAATTCCATATCCAAGAGAAACGAAAACTAGAGAACTTTTTGGCAGTCTTAACTGTTAGTCAATAGTTGCTATCCACGTTTCTTTATGTTAGCATGGTTGATGCCAAATTAACTCCATAGGATCGATTGCTGTAGAGGTCATTTTCGGTATAAGATCTCTATTTTGACCTGTTATTTGAAAGTGAAATGGAACACATACATTTGTGCCAAAGTTTTCTTATTACAGGCGCAGAGGCATTTCTAGACTTGTTCTATTTCTCTTCCTTGTCTTGTTTCTTGCTGTCTTTCTGTCATATTTTGTACTGTTTCTGTGCCTTGCTAACAGGATTCACATAATTTGTGGTTTGTCTTCTTTGATTGTTAAGGTAGGAGATAGATGTGAAGTTGAGCCAGGGGCTAAAAGAGGAGTAGTAAAATTTGTGGGTAAAGCAGAATCTCTTGCACCCAGTTTCTGCATTGGAGTTCAATATGATGAACCATTGGGAAAGCATGATGGCATGTATGTACCTCCTAACAATTTTTTTTCTTGGCATTTACTTGAGTTGTTATGTATACTTGTCACTGTCAATGACCCACTTTCAGTCTGATTAAAACTCTAGCTTTCATTGGTGGGGAAAAGGAGTTATTATAGTAATGACATTGCTAAAACAAATTCAATACTGTACTTGTATTGATAGATAGATGAAATAATGAACGCTATTAAGTGATGTATCATATTTTGAAGCTTGTTCTGTTATGCGAAAATCTTTGTCCCAAATTGGAAAACATATGATATACTTCTCTTCTTGCTCTCTGTTTTCCACCGAACAAAGCCTTCCTAAAGAGCAAGGCCTGGTTCAATTCACAGGCTGCACCTATGCCTTGCTTGCTTTTTTCTGAAAAATGGTTGAATTCCACAATAAGCTGGAAACACCGGTTAAAAACAGGGGTAAAAATAAAGGCTCAAGGCTATTTAGGCGTGCCATCTCCTTTCTTAGATCTCTGAAACTCTTGGGTTCTCAGGTCGCAATGATTGATAGACCAAAAGGCATATAAATATATAAATCCTGTTCCTGCAAAGATTCTCAAGAATAACATGCTATTTTCTGCTCTTTCCATTCGTGCTTGCTGCTATCTGCTTGTGCTAGCATGAGTAAGTTCTTTTCCTCATGGATGTCCCTGCGCATTTAAATATTTACCGGACATTTTTATGTTGCAGGGTAAAAGGGACACGCTACTTTGAGTGTCCTCCACTTCATGGTGCAATGGTCAGACCAGACAAAGTCAAGGTCAGGAGAGAACTCTAGTTTGATGGTGATATTATATCTAATACTTGAAACGTACTACTACTGCTATTGCTTGATGTGTGAATTATGAGCCAATTGTTGAACTGTAAAAATTGCCAAAAGTGAGGCATCATTTTCTAAGGATGTGCGCGAATCTCTCTCGAAACATACTTTTTGTGTTGAAATTTATTGTTCACGCGCTGTGCCAAAAAAAAAAAATTCATTTTCGCTCTAAGAGACACGCATATAAAATGTGAGATGCAACAACTTTCATGTGTTGAATTTTTCTTCATTTAGGGATTAATAGAAATGCTTGCAAATATTCCAAACGAAATTCTCCTTGTTAACCAGAGTTGGGTCCTGTGGCCTTTGCTTGTCAAACTGCCACTGTCCTTAACTTGAATTTTCTCATCGTTATGTGGTTTTCCAGGTTGGGGACTACCCTGAACGAGATATTTTTGAGGAAGACGAGATATAACTGAGCGAATGCTGTGGTTATTTCCGTTTCTACACAGTACTTTGCAGCTTGCATATTGTAAGATTTCTTTCATTTTTGGCGGTGCTGATTCCCAATTTATATTGTTTGCGGATGTGCTCTTAAAGTACACAAACGTTTTGTTTGTTTGCGATTAGTATTTTCACTATTTTGTATCCATTACGTAAGCAAGTGTGCTCACATTTTGCAGCAAGTGTGGAGTGTCTGCAAACAAGGGGCGAAAAGCATATGCAGACCTGCGATGTACACTGGAAAGAAGAGGGAAGGTTGTGATTTATTACTGTCAAAAGGCGTTCAATTCGAAAATAGTAGCTATTAGGCTTTATAATTTGCTGTTTGAACGATACCAGATTTGAAGCTTGAAATAGCTTCAAGAGGCTTGTGTACCTCTTCCGTAGGTTTGAATAAACCTTGATCTGGGCCTTCGTTGACAATAAAAGTAAATGAACAGAAACTGGGAATAATTAAATTGAGAGGGGAATGCGAGTGAAATGATGACGACATCACGAGCGAGATGCAGATGATGAGGACTTATAGGATCGAAGTGAGACCCCAGGTATGCAGCGGTGAAACGTCTGGGCTGTGATCTCGACGTGTCTTATGCCAAGAGCTGGCCTTGAACCTCGATGATCTTCACCACTGCCGAGTCTCCAATTTTCTGGAAGACGACGATGCGGTCATTAGATTTGAGCAATCCGACCGATCTTCCATGTTCAATAGCTAGTCTCAGTCCAGGTTCTTCACCGCCCGAAGTCGCCTGCATTATTGTGCAATCAAGAAAACAAATGACTGCTGCAAGTGTTACAAATTATGTGCCAAATTTACCAGAAGATAGACCAATACAAGCTATACAAGTGAGAAGAAGGATGTTCTTTGCACACATCGAAACATATAGAGGAAGAAGAAAGAAAAGCTCTTACAGCATCCGGACCACCTAAAATAGGATAGACACCTCTCACTCCAAGCAACTGCCTAGCCTGTTTCACCGAAAGCTCATCAGATGGGCGGCTTTTCAAAAACCGAACACAGGATCAAACCAACCAAGGCTGAGAGAACTTATCCATTACCTGTGCTGCGCCGGAGAAAGTCCATTTCAGTGAATTCGCCCGGAGACGAGGGGTGACGATCGCGACTACAGGCACAGGTGGCCTGTATTTTGCAATTAGCCTATAAATAATATCACGCCCCATTTAATCGTCAGATCATTCTCGATACTGGAAGTCTTGATCCAAGTGAGAAATGAAAACAAAAACATGAGCATCTGTTAAAACACCTTGCCGCTCTGCCGGAAGATGTGAAAACAACAATTATTGCAGCCTTGACCTTGACAGCAGAACGTACCTTCAGACATACCAAACAGGATAATTAGAGCAGCTTTTACGGGTCGAGTCGTCATATAAAAATTATCTTAAGACAGCCAATGCAATAAGAGGTTTGGTACTGCTGATGAGGCGACGGATTCTGCATAGGACATGGGTTCTCCAACATGTCTGATGATTCTCTTGAAATGGAGGGAATGGTTGTACACATTCTCAGCCTGCAATAGCAAGTAAGCCCCATCAAGTAACATCCGCCGGCATGTTGAAAACATCGACCTACAGGTGTAATGCCATCCCGGCGCTGCTACTGTTTCCAAATGAAATGTTGATCCTATCACTTTGTCACTTACTTCAGCACAAATCTTGCCCACAATGCTTATGGACTCCACTGGATAGAGGCCCCGAAGGGTCTCTGCACCTAGCATTATTCCGTCGGCACCTGTGTAATTACACACAGAAAATTACTGAAGTTTGCTGGGGAGTCTTTACATGTGAAAAAATGTAGTACCATCGGAGTTCATTGCCACACAAACCATCAAGAACAGCATTAGCAACATCAGTTGCTTCTGCCGAGTTGGACGCAGGTTTCCAGTCATGCTATCAACCACTCGAGTAATCACAACAGGTTTACCCACGATGTTGCATTTATTCACAGCATATTTCTGAAACAAGAAGACCTAGAAAACACGGAGCAAACATTAATCAGCTAGGATAATCATATTATAGAAGCGAAGAGCATGCATACATCTGATATACGGTATCGGGCAATAAATCTCTCATGAAGTCATGTTAATGACTATACTAATAACTTCATCATGGACCCCTTGATATTAATATTAGCATCATAAAGAGAATTCAGCGACTCATGTATCAATTTCTAGATAATCATGAGAAGAATGTACTTGGTACAGATTAGAAGTATCCACAAACGACCACCCTGACCTTTTCTGGGGGTAAGTCGATTCCTAAGTTTCCCCGACCAAAGATTATGCCATCTGCTTCCCGCAGGATCTCATCGAAATGTTTCAAGCCCTGGCATGATTGTAGACAAGTGACAGAGGTCAGAGGAAAGGGCTGAATAGAAATGAAGCCATGGTTAATACAAGAACTACTCTTCACACCCCACACTAAAGGACATGTGAATGCTAAAACTGTGTTATAGATACCACAAGGATCGTGATTATGGGAAAAACCGAGATTGTAATTGCTTATCCTGTCAAAATGTCATCTCACCTCCACGGTTTCAACTTTCGCGTATATTTGAGTCTCGCTGAGATTCTGCTTCTTAAGGAACTCCCTAAGCTGTAGAAAAGAACTCATTTAAAGCCAATACCTAACATAAACAATGCTGCAAGATGCTGTCTGCTTGTAAATCCTTCCTGTATCTGGTTTCCTACTTCCATAAAAAACCAAGTTTTACCGAGGAGTGACTCCAATATGATATCCGACAAGAAAAAGATGCAGCAAAGATGTGATCCTAACAGACCTCCTTTACATCTTCCCCGTGACAGGTGTACGAAAGAGAGATAAAATCAACATTGTTGTGTGAACCCCACTTTGATATAACCTGTCAAGCATGGAAAATAGCAGGAGCAAGATCACTTCGAGTGATTTTGGCAGATTTGCAGTAGAAAGCAATATGGCGACAAACAGTGAAGGAAACCAGATACTGTGATGTGTGCGTGTTATTCTATCTTAAGCCTTGAAGGAAAAGGAGCTGGACAACCTATTCATAAACCCAACAAAAACTGAACTGAGTCAGAAAGTGATTTCTATGGTTGATTGTACTCCAACCAATGAGAAGACATAACTAAACAATTCGTGGCAAAGAAACTATGATTACGGCAGCAAAATTTGCTGCTGTTCCAGTATAAAAATATCTGCAAATGGACTAAGCAATACTACTTCTGATACGAGCGACTAGGCATTTGCGTTCTGCTCTTACAAACCGCTAGTTAACATCTAAAATTAAATGAGGAAAAAGTTAAGCAGCATCAATTAATTGATAGACCACCTTGTTCCCATCAATTACTGTTCCTTATGTAAAAAGTATTAATGAGCTTTCTAGTCGTCGAGAAAGAAAATCTCTCAGGAGGCAATCTATACTTGAACAATGGCTAATATTTGGCTGACTAGGGCATCACATCATCCTAAGCACAAGAGAAAACTGAAAGTCCAGATCGCAAATTTGGAAGTTATAAAGACGGAAGCAGTACCTGCTTGTCATGTTCAGTTAATGTGGGCAAGTTGATCGGGACATTGGATACGTAGACAGTGAACATGGAGCCTGCAAGTGTGGCGCTGTTTTTCACAAGGCAAACGACATCTTGACCTTTTGTCTCCAGGACCTGCGAAATTCGTCAACAGAACTAGCATACGAGATTAAGCTATGCAATCACTTTGTAATTTGGAGGGATGGCAAAGAATGTTTCGCAGTCACTAAGGTACCTCGAGCCAGACAGATGTAGTCTCATGTCCTGTGAAGAGATGCTGTCCAAGATAAACCGTGTCACCCTTCCGAACCATCTGCATTGAAGAAGTGTATAGAAGATATAGTTAGGCTAGGCATATCCAGGAGAATTACTCTTAGGATTTCCAGTATTACAGAGTCTAATCCTGTTTAATGTTTGTCCTTCGTCAGTCTATTTCATGAATATATTCGATAAGCGAGCAAATGACAATCTTCATGTTTAGCATATTAACATAGTGCAGAAGAAAATTATACCTTTGCTAACTCTGCATAGTCAACTGGTAAGACTTCAGCAGATAGTTCTTTAGAAAGGTCTGAAGTTACGGTTACGTGACTATCGGCCTTAAAATGAATTGGATTTCCAGTTTCGTTGCATACTTGCAGCTCTGGACCCGTTGTGTCCAGCATAATCTGACAATAAATCAACACTTGCAATTTTTCAGACAAGGTAACTTCAAACACCTAAGATGGTTAATCAAATACGACAGACTATGCCTTTATCTTTTGAAACAGGAAAACAAACATTAGAGATAACTTATAAGCTTTAATAAGGGTTGTTGAAACTTGAAAGTGGACATGCGCTTGTATCATCATAATGCTCGGTGCGAGAGGAAACAAGACAGATAACCACTGTCAGTGAGCACTTGTTAGCAAACACTTTGAAGGTTAACTAGTGAAGTGATGAAGTCTCTATTCAGCAGATTACTATGTAGAAATATAAATGACAGAACAGATTACTCACTGCACAAAGCTTCTTAGTGTTTTTCATAGCCATCCTCAAATTCTCAAGAGTTTCCTGATGGTAGTCTCCATCTAGCCAAGAAAAATCGAAACGCGCCACTAACCAAACCAAAATCCGAAATTAGTACTTGTGGACAGATCAGGGCCCATCTTTGGGGAAATCAAGATTGCTCAGATGAGCAGCAGTTAGAATGTACCTGACATTCCCGCCTTGAGGCATGCCTCGATGATTTCAACGGAGCGTGAATTAGGTCCGAGAGTGCCGACTATTTTGGTGAGTGATTGTATATAGCTCTGCAAGGTGAGAAATCAACAAAGTGATTATTGCGCCAAGCATATATGTTTGGATGAGATAACTGACAATATAGCAACTCATGGTGTGCATGATATATATGTTCATCTCCTCAACAAATCTGTTTCTCAAGACGCCAAAGCACATGATTCAGGAAGAACCAAGCAAACTGTAAGCACACAATTGACAGAATTTAAGCAACATAAAGCACATTCACTATGGATAGGAATTGAAAAGGAGAGAGAGAGACAGAAAGAGAGAAAGAAGATGTACAGGTTTAGAAGGAGTTAGAACTGATGAGAGCTTGGTATTCTCTTCAACCATCATTTGGCCTCCCTGCATTTTTTCCTGTTTGGGAGACTCTCTTTGCCTGTGGAAGTCTTGAATGTCAGAGAGAAAGAGAGAGAGGTTGATGTGGAGTTAGCCTGTGACGTCCCAGAAATGGAAAATGCGAGTTTGTGACAAGACTTTGGCAAGTGAGGGAGAGAGGGAGGGAGAGGGAGAGAGAGAGGGAAGGTAGCAACTTGGCGCCTATCTAGGTGCCTACTTGGTAGGTAGGAATTATATATGAGTTTTACCAAATATTCAATGTTCTGCCATTCCTTTAATCCTTTCCATTGCCGCTGCATAAAGGATTTTGTAAATAATGCCCAACCAATATCCTGAATACTCTTAACATGTATAAAATCACTAAATACTAATGACAAATTCCTCCATTTTCACTAATTTTCTTGTCCTGTCTCTCCCTTTTTCTTCCCTGTCTCTCCTTTTTCTTCCCATCCTCAGATTCTCTGTTTTCACTTTCTTTATCTACCAAAAAGGCCACGTGAGGACACCATCTTCCACTTCTCCAACCACCAACCTCCTCCTAGCACCAGCTGACCCTACGAAAGTTCGAGTTTTCCCTAAACGAAGGGAGATGGAGCCTCATCTGATGTCTCCACATGCTCTAATCCAAAAACGACGTCTCTTTGCCCTGCTTCTGCCCCCACGTGGCCATTGATTGCAATGTGACATTGCTGTTGGTGGCTTCATTTACTCACGTCATGCTGACTCCCACTGAAAGACCCTGGAAATTGTCTAATTTCACAGTAACAGGTAAAGGATCTAAGAGAAGCACCTGTCCAGGCAGGAGTGAAGACCACTTTTCGGGTTCACTTCCACAGTTTTGAGTTATCAGTGATAGGATTGGAGGAGAGAAGCAGAACAGGTAAAGAACGAAATTTTCAATTTCTAAGACAAAAATCGAAAATTCTCCGATCAAAATATTTTTTGTGTGTAAATTTATTCAGATTCATAATATTATGTCATCTTCTAAATTAATAGAGGTAACGCCTCCTGGCATATCAACTAATTTACCCTTATATATATATATATCTTGTTGTAATTATAAGAAATCTCTTGCTTATTATTTAAACGTAATGATGGTACATGAATATATAAATCCTTCTTATTTTCATATTTAATTGATTTATATGAGAAGAGGTCATATCTGTAGTATTTTTTAAAGTTATATTTTGAATTTGGTAATGCATTTGATTCAAAATCATTTATTTTTTTTTGTAATTAATTAATATTAATTGATCTTTTTCATCGGAATGCCTTTTTGTTTAAATCTTTATTTTGTACTATGCGTGTTTGATTGAATCTATTTCGCCATTTGTGTGGCACTAATTGATACCATCTAATAGGAGATAAATCATATTGATAATGAACCCTTAATTCGTTTTTCCATTGAATCATTCCCAAATTTAAAATATTTTTATGATTTAATTTAGAATGAAAGATTCCTTGTGTTTCAAATAAACCTTTATTTCATTTTTAAGAAAATTAGATGTTCCGTGATATTGAAGGATATATCTTAATGTATACAAGTTATGAATTTATGTTTGATATAATTGGTAAAAATGCTTGTGAGAAGGAGGATAAGAAAATCTTTGAATTTTGATTACTAATATCCGAAATTGATTTTTTTATAGTCCAAATAAAGCACATTTTATTTTTATTTGTTTTAAAAAATTTCTTTATTTATTTCATTATTGTAAATGTATTTATCGATATTTTTTTAATTATGAAAAAAAATTGTATAGTGATCCTCGGAATACTAGTGATACAGAAAGTATATCTACATATATCCTTTCAATTAAAGATTTGAAAAAAATAATATGATTGACTGATTAATCGAACATTTCTTCTCTTTAATTTCTTTAATTTTAAGATCGCGTTGCACATTGGACAAAAGTTCAGGGACCGCATTGAATAAATTAAAAGTTTACGAGCCACACTACACATTACGCTAAAGTTCAGAGACTATTTATATCATTTTTTCTTGAAAATAGATCCACAAATAAATAGCGTTCGCCTTTTGGGACTTCTTGATCTTCGGTTCTTACCAACGTGTTTCTTAACTTTTACTGTTACCAAATTTAGACTCCATACATTCCTTCTTTGATCGACCCACACAAAAACCCTTCAGGCCTTGTACAGGCCATTCGGGAACAGGTCTTAAGGAATGGACTTCAATTTCCTAAGTTTCTTAAGTTTGGAAAGGAATCAAAAGTTGAATTTGAGTTATTCAAGAAATAGGACTTCCCAAACAAAGTGGAATTGGAGTGCTTAGCCAAACCTATTATTAAGTTTCTACGAAGCCTAACTTTGGGACTCCACCATAAATAACAAAAACCATCTGAATAAATTTAGCAGATTAAAAAAAATTAAAGTCTGAAAAATTAAATAAAACAGATATGCATTGCCCTAACCAAGACTGCCGTCGACGCCGTCGCAACAATAATCACCCGCCACACCCTTCGCACCGCCTTTCCTCTTTGTATATCTGGAGCTCATGGCGTAAAAGTCTCATTTCGTCACCCTAAAGTCGACTGAATCAACGAATCAACTTGAGAAATTCTGTTAACACCTTGAATTTACTTCCTAATAGAGTCATTTGAAGCCTTGCAGAAATTTTCAAGCACATGTATTAATATTTAAGCGAAAGTTATAATATCATTTAAAATTCTACAGTGATGACCAATCTTGTCAAAATTCGCATATATCATGAAAGTTTCTGGGGTTCAGAAAACCGTAAAATTAGAACAAACCCTTTTTGTTCCGGCAAAAGTTGCGAAAACTACTCTTACTTCTTTGAACTTATTATCAAGCCGAAACAAACTCAACTCTTCTAATTTAGGCACGTTAAAATAGATTCTTACCTTTTTGCTCTTTTACTTTCTACTTAATTTAAATCTTACCTCGATGCCTCTTTGACTTTGTCTTAGCCTGAAACAATCTAGACTCTCACTAAATACAAATGTTGACTCGTAAATTTGCGTATAATTTTCTTGTAGTACTGTGATATTTGAAGAACATTTCGAACTTTGATGGGAAAAAAAAATTTCATTCAAAAACATGCTCACCAATTTTTTTTCTTTTCTTTTTCATCATAACTTCTCAAGTTTCACCCTCTAGCTGCTTTAGCTAACAACTGAAGTTTGCTTTTGGTGAAGTCCATTTGGGGCGGCCCTCACGTAGTCTTAGATGATGACAGTCTTGACAGGTGATGTCTTCACATCCACAAGTTATTCATAGAACTGCTCAAAGAGCCTGCTTTTTTGCTGCTGCTGCTCCTCCTTCTTCTTCTTCGTCTTCTTCCACGTTGTGAACTTGCTAGCTGCAGACAATGTTGAACAGAGAAAAACGGAAGCAGTTGCGTGGAAAAACGAAGAAGCTGCCAATGTGGAAAGTTGTCTGCCCCGTTCAATTAAGGTGGCAATGGAAAGGGAAACCCAACTGGGGCCAACTCTTTCGGCCCGGTCAATGTCCGGGCCCCGGCCTGGTTAATATTGCGAACCGGCCCACTGGGTCCAGTTCGGCCCGCCAATCAGAGGGTCGCGTCACCGTCCACCCTCCTTCTTGGTCGAGTCGGCCACACTCTCCGAGTCACTCTCCCGCACGCAGCGAGTGACGCACGGCGTACCTCGGTGCCAGAAAGGATTCCCCTTCTGCTTCGGAGGGAGAGGGCATGGCCGCAAGCGCAATGGATGTCGACGGTCCGGAAATGGCGGCGGCGGCGGCGAACGGACAGACGGGGCCGCGGTGCATGAGCAGCTACGTCGATCAGGGCAGCACCGAGAGCCACCGCTACTACCTCGCCCGGAGGACCCTCCTCGAGATGCTCCGGGACAGGGGCTACGCGATTGCCTCCTCCGAGATCGATCTTTCTCTCGCCGAGTTCCGCGCCTCCCATGGCCAGATCCTCGACATTGACCGCCTCCGCATCTCCAACTCTCTCCGCTCCGACCCTACCAAGCGAGTAAGCTTTCGATCCCAACTTCTTTTTGATAGGTCCTCTTATGTGAAGTCGTCGATGGTCTCCCGATATGGGTGTACTCTTAGGCGTCGGGTGCTTCAATGGAGTGAGGTGAAATGTTGCTTTGTCCAATGTTTAAGTAAGCGGGATAATTTGAGAGTTGCGCCTGGGACGGTTTGATCGATCGTGCGTCTTGATTGTCAAATTTGATTCTTCTCTGTGCAATGATGAAATTCTTTGCTTGCATGCCTTCTCAAATCAGCAGAAAATGGTGATGCGCTCTGCTTTTTTCGGTTTTGAACCCTTTTCGCATGTTGTGTGACTAATTGATTCCCACTAAGAGGTACCTTTGCTCATAGAGCCTCCTTGTTGCTGGTCTCATTAGCATTTACCACCATCACCACCATCTCTCTTGTTTCTTTACGCTGTGTTATACGCATTTTGCATACTATTTTTTGGCAGGGTCATCTTGAAGTTTTGGTGGAGTCACTCTGCTGTTCAAGAACTTCAAGTTGATCAGCATTGTACTTTAAAGTTCTCCACCATAGCGTAGTGTTTTGAGTTGTGCCAAAAGCCTTGTCTCTTGAGCATTTCTGCTTCAGTCTTGGGAAACCATCAGAAAATTGACAGCTCTCTCTGGAAGGAGAAATGCGCCTCATGTAGTTAATTTTTTTCTGTAACGTGAAAACTGAATCATATCTTGTGGCATGCGGTAGCTTCTTTCGCTCTCTCAGTTGGCATTTTCAATTACTTCTACTTTTCATATACTCATTTATTAGCGAATTGTTGTTTCGGTGAATTGAAAACTGAAAAGTGCTCTGCCTGCAGGTGTTGGCTTATTTTTGCAATCCTGGTCCTGTAAAAGTCAATAGCATCCGTTATATCAGTGGGCAAATTGCTAACAAAGAAGGTTTGAGCGGGTTGATACTGGTCTTGCAAGGTGACATGACCAATCAAGCTCTTAAATCACTGGATCTTTTCTCATTTAAAGTTGAAGTATTCCAGGTATCACGATGTTCTATTCACTTCTTTTGCCCCCTCGTGTCTGTGCGTTAGACTGTAGATCATATGTTGGCTACAGCTAGCAGTTTATGTTGATTGGAACCAAGATTTTTTGTTCTTTTTCCAAAGTTGATTAAATGTAAGCTTCAGTTCTTTTTAGAGGTAAAGGTGCTACACAAATCACTAAATCTTGTTGGTGCTTGAAGTGATTGTTGCGAACAGAAGGCTCATGGTTGAAGTAAAGTTGCAAGATCCAAATTTAGCCCTAATGTACCTGAAGCCTCTTTATCTTACTTGTTGGAGTAAGATGTGAAGGCATTGAGTAAATAAAGCATAGAATGTGGCAAGAAACCTTATAAGAACTTCTTCCCTTAGATAATGTATGCAGTTGTGTGTTCTAACAAGTAAGTCAGTATTTTTATTGATCGTGATGTTTAGGGACATTCATATTGAAAGGGGAGGAATATGATTTTGAAAAGAGAAAGATGGAGGGAGGAAAAAATGCAGGTGCCTATTGGAATGGTGCAGGAAATGTAATATTTGATTATGAAATTCAATAAGCAATGTGAATTTTCCTCGCCTTGTACCTGAATCTTTGGCACCTTGCCTAGTCTTAGGCAAGGTGACCTCACCTAGCCATCACTTACTTGAGCAGCTCACGGCGCCTGGCAGAACTTTAGCAAAGATTTACTTGTGTCTTACTCTATTACTTTTTTTTTTTGGGAAAGATGTCTTAGTCTATTACTTGCTTATCCCTATCCAGATAAAGGTAAGTATAAGTGTGGGAAGATATTTTGGAATAAAAAGGACAAATAAGCAAGAAAAAGTGACAAACAATGGCTTGTGCTGTCAGAATTAGATTTAACTTTGTTAGCCTCTTTTACATTAGTGACTCCCTTCACTCAGGAACTTTTAGTGCCTCCCTTCGCTTGCGCAAGCATCTAGCGCCTTAGTTATTGGGGGAGTGTCTGCATCTTGAGGGCTCTTGACGTTTTTAAAAACACTGATTGAGATGGCTCAAATTGAGAGGGGATGGGAAGGCTGAGAAGCCATGGATGAAAACGGTTACAGCATATATGGTGAATGAGAACCAATGTGGCCGGTCTATGATAGGAAGAGAAGATTATTTTTGCTTTTGCTGCTGGTCGAGTTGATAAAAACTTATATAGTATTCTGGTATGTAAGTGAAGATATTAGATGGTTGGATTGGTGTGCGAAGTGAAGGAGTAGAAGACTCTAAAGAATAGGCACACTCTTCTTCTTTTCTACTCAAATTACTTTTGGGCTGCTAATGCTTTCATGCTTTTAGAGCCTGGCTTTTGCCTCCCCTTTTCATGGAGTCACTTATGTTGCCTGTGTTTGCTTGCTCTTACGCTCACTTGGAGCATTTTCCTATCAATTCCTGATGTTGGCACGACTTCATGTTTTATTTCATGAATCTATTCTCCTTTGGATCCAGTATTCTGTGGATTTATGCTCCTTATAAATCTGCTTTATAATCAAGGGGTTCTGTCATCTGGTGCTGTCTATTATTTAATGTGAGACTGATGTTTCATCTTTATGTGTATCTTAACTAGTTTGTCGCTTGATGCTCCTATCATCCATTATTTTCTGCTCATGTCAGATAACCGACTTGCTTGTGAATATAACTAAGCATGTCCTCAAGCCTAAACATCGTGTTCTGACGGATCAAGAAAAGCGAAGTCTTTTAAAGAAGTACAGTATACAGGAGAAGCAGGTTAGTGGACTATTATCTCTACCAACGTACATATAACAAATCTTGTCTCATACTGACGTTTTAGCTGTAATATTCAGTTCCATTGCATAAAGCTTCTTTCTGGAAAGGAACACTAGCTGTAGTTCTTGACACTCCAGTTGACCTTAGTTTAGACTTTAAGGTACTTAGAAAACTAAATATATGCCTGTGAATGTGGTCATGTGCGAATTTGGGTAAGTCCATCAAGCTGTACAGGGAGGGAACTATTTGTTTAACTCTATTTTAATGATGATTTTATTGTTGCTTTGGTTTTCATAAATTGGAGACTGGGAAAGAGAGAAATTAAAGGATGTACAATATGTGCATCTAGATGCATTGATATGTTAGTATGGATGGAATTTCGTCAATTTTTTTTATTATCTGTTTAAGCTCTTGTGGTTTAAAATTTTATAGCTGCAAAGAGCATTGGAGTAGCTGCTAGTTTGTGAATGATTTTCCATTAACTTATTGCATGAAGGTGCATTATAACCAATGCATAATTTGATTAACTTTGTTACATGGCCTTGTTGGTTATTTTGCTGTGCTTCAAAGATCTAGATCATAAAAATATCGGTGTCATTGATGAAACAGCTTCAGATTTTTTTTGTACCTGTCATTTTGAGTATACTAAGTACCCTAATGAGTTTCCATTTTAGGTCATTACTTGCTGGTCACTGGTCCACACCACATATCTAATAATGGGAAATGACACGATCCAAGTAATTGTCTGTTGGCTTTCTAGAAGTTGCCCAACTAACAGTATTGTCCTATGAATTGTGTGCTTTATTTAAATTACATAGTTTCTGCATCCATTACTTGCATTCAGTTACATGGTCCAAGCTTGGACTGTGGAATGTAGCACCACTTTTAGAATGAATTTTCTTATCTGGAATCCGCAGATGTGCTTTTAGAATTCGCGTGGTGATATAGGAAAGCTTTTGTACTCCCTTCAGTTTGGTGATTGGGGATCGTGCTGATTTTGTGTGGTTATTTTCTTTCTCACCAGCTTCCAAGGATGCTGAAGAACGATGCAATCGCAAGATATTATGGACTCGAGAAGGGTCAGGTAGTAAAAGTTACCTACAGTGGTGACATAACTGGCATGCATGTTACGTACCGCTGTGTCTGGTGATCTATGTTGTCCAGAGATTGGTTTTTTTCGGTATCAATTTGTGATAGGAGTTTCCTAGCGTAGTCACTGGTGGGCAGAGTCAGCTTTCCGTAACCATGGTTGCGTCCTGTTTTGAACGATGGTTTGCTCAGGGTACCATCTGTTGTTGATAGTTTTGGATGGTTGAGCCGGTTCTCCAGGTCTCTGGCTGGGAGTAGAATTTCAGTTTTATGCGGTAGGTTTCACAGTAAGTAGCAGCAGCGATTTAAGGATCACCTATTTGATCCTGTTTGGTTGTTCTGAAGTTAGGTGTGAATTGATTTGAAGCATGTCCGAGTAAGTTTTACTGATCGTTTCTGTTGTGATCTTATGTCTCACCTGTGTGCAATTCCGGATCAGATGTCATGTGCGTATTGCAATATGTTATATTCCTGTTGTAGTCGATAAGGCCTCTACCCCAAAACACGAGGATAATGCTTTGAATTATTAGGCATTCTTGACTTTTGTTAGCTCCCCTCACATGAATCATTGGCTCCCATAAGGCGGGATTGCGTTATCTAACCACTCATTTGATTGTCACTATGGACTAGAGGTGTCAAATGGGTGGGTCAGGTCGGGTTTGGATCGGGTCGAATATGGTCCGACCCATATTGACCCGTCTAACCGTTTTGACCCATATTCAATGACCATACCCGACCCAATCCGCAACCAACCATACCCGACCTGACCCATTGTGACCCATATTGCCAAATTACACTAATATTCTAAGAAAAATTATATAACTCATTTAACCTATTTAAGCTTTCACATGTATATGTTATAGGATAAAATTTTTTACATCAAATAAAAAGAAAATTAATAATAAAAAATTAGTAATAAAATTAAAAAAATGATATTACTAAAATCCGTTCATGCAATAAAAAATCTAGTGAAATTTTTTCTATTTTTAATTTTTTAAAATTTTCTGATTTTTTAAAGTATTTTTATTTTATTTTGCTTTTATTTTTCTCCGGTCACGGCGGACTGCGGTGGCGACCCGCAACCGGAGGCGGCGGCCGCGACCGCGCGCCACCAGTGACCGCGCGATTGGCGACCGCATGACAGCGCGACCAGGCGCCGCGCCACCGCGATAGACGGGGCAACCGCGCGCCCGTGGACGCGCAAACCGAGCGATCGTGCGACCCGCGAACGCTCGTCACCTTGAAATTCTGAGGCATAGCGATAACGAACCACTATGCTCGTCACCACTGTGCTTCGTTTGGGTGACAATCGTTAATCAGAGGCATAGCGATAACGAAACCACTATGCTCGTCACCTTGAAAATTCTGGCGAATGCGCTTCCTCGGGAAGCTTGTACCGGTAGAGAAAGCCCAGACACGAAAATGGCGAGAGCCAAACACAAAAGAGCCGCTATCGATATCTTGAAGCTCCAACGCTAGACCAAGTTCTCCTCCACCCAGACCTGACGGTTGCCGACACGAGGCCGCCGGTGCATAAGGAGAAGAAGAACCAATTGAAGAAGGAGCAGACGAGCCTCTGATTGCCATGGTTGAGTTGGTCGGCGCCATGCGTGGGCAGAG
Organism: Psidium friedrichsthalianum; assembly: GCA_019149425.1. Lineage (NCBI taxonomy): Eukaryota > Viridiplantae > Streptophyta > Magnoliopsida > Myrtales > Myrtaceae > Psidium > Psidium friedrichsthalianum. The sequence continues at coordinate 19,965 of JAGVVM010002661.1, forward strand.
ACGCCTTGATCCCGCCGACTCCTGTGCCATTGCATAGAGGCCGAAATAGAGGACAGTAGCTGGTACTTGTAGGGTGTTCTGTGGTCTGGAGGTTGGAGTGATTTGAGTGAGCTTGAATTGTCAGCACGATTAGTCCTATAGAGCAAAATTTGCATGACCTTACACGCATATTCTGGCAAACAATCAAGTTAAATGCGTTCGAATTTGTGATAGCTTCGACCTCAGACTTTCTGGTTCAATTAAATTAGTAGCCATTTAACCGTACCGGCAATTCGACGGTGCAGAGACGGTGAAGTCGTGAATCTGGTGAGGAAGGAGTCGCTGACGAAGCCCGCGAAGACTGTGAGGAGGAAGGAGGTGGCCATGAAGTTGGTGACCATGTTTGCAGCCACGGCGGTCGAGTAATGCATCGTCCCTATGATGTAGGCGGTGGCAAACAGTGACCGACGGTGGCGGCGGACGGCGATTGGCCGCAGAGGCGACGGCGATTGCGACGACGGACGACGACCACAACGGCAGCGGGTTGCAACCGCAACGGTGGCCGCGGCGGTGGGCAGGGATTGCCACGGCGGCCGCGGCGGCGGGCGGCGGCTACCGCGACGGCAGCTGCGGCGGCGACCGCGGACGACGCCATGGGTCTATTTGTAAAAATAGAAAATTAAAAAAATAATAAAAGAAAGTTTAGGCTTTGAGGCCCTAGGTCTATTTGTAATTTGTGGGAGTTGTGGGTCGAAATGGGTCCAATATGGGTCAAAAATGGTTTCATGCATGGCTCAATTTTGACCATTTAATTTCACTTCAACCTTTTTAACCCATTTTTAGTGAGTTCTTCAAAAGTTAATGACCATATAAGACCCATTTTATACAAAATATGGGTCAAATATGGGTCTTTGACCCTATTGACGGCTCTACTATGGACGAGACTGTCAAAGAATGCACGTTTGGGTTACTTACAAGTCGGGTATTGGAGTTCACCAAAAATTTTAGGAATTTTGTGTTATTTTTCCTTTAAAAACAAGTATTTTCTTTAGTTTCTTTCCACATCCGACATGTATGATTTCATGTAAAATGAAATTGATGTTGGAGCAAATAGTTTTGTAAGTACTTATTTTATGGATCAATTAGTTTTTCTTTTGCGGTTATCAAGTATTAATTTATCAAGTCAAATCTATTGATTTCGCTTCTTAAAAGAAAACAAAGCCAAATCTATAAATTGACAAATAAAAAGATCTTGCTTTTCTAAGAGTATCTTGATTTAATTCAATCTAGCAACTTTGATATCTCTTCGAACATCTTCTGCGCTACAAATGCCGACTTCTTTCTACATTGGTAGAAATCATTAGATAGACCAAATGCAATAGCCCTTAGTCCATTAAATTGGAATAAATGCAAAATAAGATGTAGAGAATGCTCTAGGCGAAACCTTTTTAATCAATGAAAGTCATTTCTTTGGGTATATTTCGATGTGTGTGTGTGTCGGTTCTAATTACCACTAGAAAAAATACAGATGCAAGTTTCTTCTCTTCAAACACTACATTAGGGTATAAGTACCAAAAGAGTCCTAAACCTATTATATTCATTTCAATCAGTTATAAACATTTTAATTCGTAAGATTTAGTAATAGACGATTTTGCTAATTTAATCCTTCTAGTCAATTTTGACTGGAAATTGTCAACATGAACACTGTTTGTGTCACATAGAATGGCAAATGCTAACATGATTTTTTTTAAAATAATTTTTTAGTTTTGCCTTAATTCTATGATTTTTATTCATAATCTTTTATTTTCTTTCTTCTCTTTTTTTTTTTCCTACAAAGTCCGGCAAGGGTCGGTGTTGACCCTCGTTGGCCACTAGGCAAGGGTCATGGCCCTTGCCTATTGACCGTCTGGGCAAGGGTCTTAGAATGAAAAAAAAAGAAAGAAGAGAAAAAAAGAGAAGAAAAAATGAAAACAATAATAAGAAAATTTAAAAAAAAATTAAAAATTAATCACGTTAGCGTTGGCCATGACATGTAGAATGGTTGGCTTCGCGATTTCTATTCAAAATTGATTTGAATTACTAAATTGTCAAATCATTAAAAGTTTGAGTTAAATTGGCCAACTGAAAGATTAAGATAGAATTAAAACAAGTGCAATAGATTTAATAATTTTTTTATATAATTTCTCCAACTTCTTATGTATGTCAAATTTTGCAGCTAACGTAGACTAATTTTTGTGTTGGTAAGTTGATGATTTTTCATATTTAAAGAAATGTGGGTGTAGTTTTGAATTTGGAGTGATAAAATAGAACTATTTGCTTACGTGAAAGGAAAAACAAAAAAATATAAAAAGAATCGCCCGTGCATCGCACGGGCCTCTAAGCGTGAGAATGAAGCCATAAATTTCAATAAGTATACCAGAAAGACAACCTGGTAATTTTCCCTCTTAAACGAACGTTTGTATCACATACACACCTCAGATAAAGACGAGCCCAGTGACGCCAAGACAACTCTGTTCCACCATCGCCGAATAGAAGATTTCTCAGGTTGGTCTGATTTTCGCTTCGATTCCTCAGTTGTTCCCTCCACATTGCGATTGAGTTCCAAATGGGTAGGTTTGTGGCGTGATACAATCTGTTCCGAAAACCGGAAAGATCGTTGCAGTTTCTTGATAGTTTCTTGCGAGCCAAGCACTCTGTTCGAAGTCACTGTTGTCACAATGGGGAATCGCTGGACGACTGGAGAGAATTCTTTAGAACAACGAATACAAATTTATTGGAATTCATTGACACCGCGATCACGATAGCTGCACTAGATCACCCGAGAGATTTTCAGCAACAGAGAGATCGCATTGCGGAGCGGCTGTTCACAATCGAAACGACCCAAAGTCTGCGCCTAGGGTGCAATGGTCCAGCCGCGTTGCACGACGGTGGAGATTATTTTGTACGCCCGGGTAAAGAAAGGAAAAGGATCAGAGACAACAGTAGCGGTGACGTCGAGCGCGATGGGGTGGACATGAACCCGAAATCTATCGCGATTTTGGAGGTGCTGAGGCATTCGGCGATGAGATTGATGAAGAGTCTCAAGTTATCGGTGAAGTTCTAAGGATCAAGCAAGTTTTGGACGCCAGCCGACACGAGGTGATTTTCTGCACATTCTTTCTTTCCCAATTGATTTCATGTTTCTGTGGTTTGTAGATAAATGTGTATAAAGGTGGCTTCTTGTTCCTTTCTTCGTCCGAAATATAACCTGGTTATGTTTTGCGGTACGACAGTCTGATTTCGCACTGTATGAATCATTGAGAAGACTCAGTCCATGACTATCTCTGTGGATATATGAAGGTTTTGGTTAATAAATTGTGTATCTTTCATTTATACCTTTTTTTAAGGACAATGCTGGTATGCTTTGATTCATCTAATTTCGCCTACTTCTCGCAGAAAACTAAGATTGGGATGACTATCAACAATCTCCGGAGGAAAGGTGGATCGACACGAATTGCTCGGCTTGCACACGATATCACTATGTATGGACGCTCTCACAATAATTGTTTGTGTTGGAACATCAAGGAATCAAACATGTTTTTCTATTAACTACTTATGCCTACTAACAAGCACCTCAAACTGGATTAGATCCATCCAACTTCATAGAACACTTGGATCTTCGGAAAAATTGTAGAAATACTTCAACCTGTAATTGCCAGCTTCTTCTATAATCCAAGCAATGACATCCGACAAGCATAGATTTTCACAAATATTTCCAGTGCAATTACTCATAAATCGGATTGTTTTTCTTAATGCAGGGGATGGAAGGCTTTGGTCGAAGAGGTTTGCCTCAACACAAAGGCTGTTGCTGGTATTATAGCGTTCCTATGCAAATGTTCTTGTAGGTTGCTTGTTCTTGATCTGGGTTCCCATTCTCATTTGTTTATAACTTGCCAGATTCTTATGTGGATCTCCGCAAAGTCAGAATAACAGATTGTGCTAGTGGACCCACATCGTCGGCGAAGAACCAGAGTATCCACCAGCACCAGGCCACTGCGAAGATCAACAGCTCGGGCGAAGTTGCATCTGGAAAGAAATTTGGAGCCTCCAAGAGGATATTACGAGAGCATTGTCAAAAAGCAGAAACAGGTCAGTTGCTTTTGCAGGAAGTTCGGTTATTTCGTTAGGCCTAGTACACAGCAAACAATCACTCTGTTCATCCCTTTCGACAGCCAAGAAGCAGAGGATAGTGCTGGCTTTACCTGCCTTCCCAAAGCAACAAACAAGTCACAACGGTCCAGGTCGGCGCACAAGGATCGAAAAAACTCTAAGCCAGATGGCGAAGTCACGGAGTCGGATCTCATCGTTTTGAAGACCAATGCTCCAAAGCCAAAATGCAGCTGTCGATTGATTCTTCATTTGTGAAATCGATGTTTATTACCTTTGGACATGCTGCGTAATATTAGCTATGACTGTTTGATAGGAACTTTTTTTGTTCATGAAGCTTGTGCTTAGCTCGTATACCTCATGATGGATATACTACGAAAGGGCTTGTAGTGGGTGTTTAGTCCTCACACATTCAATTTTTTTTTCCGCGAATAACAAATGAATTTACTCATCAAGAAGTTGCTTCTCAATTCAGTCTGAAATTGTAACAAAGAAGAGCAGTTCTATTCTAATGGGAAGAAAGAGGCGCAGTTGGGATGCTTGGAACTTTGCTTTTGCTCTGTTTTAGGCCATCCTTGAACACAAGTTTCACATCTCTGCAGTTCACCAAACGCAAGAGGATTTAGATTGAGCAAAACATGAATTTCCAGTTGTAAACTGAATGAAGAAAATAGTCCAATCTCTTTGCCTTTTATACAATAAATACGGTCATGAAATTACCCCATGGGGTGGCTTAGTAAAGTAGCGGGCTCGTGAATTTCATTTTTGCCTCTGAGTGGAAAGAGTCACAAATAAATCTTCTCGGAGCGTTGCATGATTGTCCATCTAATTAAGCAAATCAAATCTCTAAAAATGTTTTTTTTTTTTTAAAAAAAAGCTCGTCATAACTGTGCTAGTTTAGTCCTATTTTTTTTTTGTCAATCCTATAGTCTTAAACCTTTTAAGAATTTGTCAATTTGATCATGAACCTTTTGACGATTTGTCAATGTAGTCCTTTCGGCAATATTAATCGAAAATCGCTGATATGACAATTTAGTCATTGTGCCCATTCTAAGTGGCACGAACAGCGCTAACTTGAATCATTTTTTATAGTTTTTTTGAATTTTTTCTAAGTTTTACGAAACCTTTTATTTTATTTTATTTTTCCTTCTTCCTGTGGCTGGTAGACCTCACATGTGGCCACGCCAACCTCGAGCTAGGCTAGCCCTTGCCGTATCTAACAAGGTTGGCTTCAATAGTAGCCTTGCCGGTGTCAAGCCAACCTCGACTAGCGACAACAAGATTGAGCCTCGCCAATGGTCAGTCATCGGCCATTGCCAAGGCTTGTCGATCGGCCAGAGCAAGAAGTAAAGAAAAAAATAAAGAAAAAAAGAAAAAAAATTCAATTTATAAAATATAATTCAAAATTTTATTAAAAAATATAAAAAGTTATTCTCACCAGCGTGTCCGTCGTCAACCATGTCAATTAGGACAGTTGGCACTAACTAGACCATCATATCAGCTATTTCTAGCTAAAATTAACTAGAAGAACTAAATTGTTAAATCGTTAAAAGATTTAAGACAAACCGACAAATTTTCAAAAGATTTAGGATTAAATTGACATAGTTGAAAGATTTGGGATCGAATTGACAAGTTATGAAAAGGTTAGATTAAATTGGTACAATTGAAAGGTTTAGGACTGATCTAGCCGTCGCACAATAAGTTTGAGACTTTTTGGACAATTTTCTCCCTTTATTTACGTTGAAAAATCATCTTTATCTTTACTTCCACAATATCTTATTATTAATTTATTTTTTAAAATCGTTGGTTAATGTCAACTATATAATGATTATAATATCAATATTGATGCAAAACGGCCATGAGAATTTTTTTTTTTGGTCGGAAAGGCCATGAGATTTGACTTTGTGGTTTATAGGGGGCTTGTGTGCGGGGATAGAAAAAAAAATTCTGGGGGACCAAAAAATGCAATAAGGAAAATTCATATGAAGGGAATTTCTCTATGCCATGTCAATATAAATTAGAATTAAAAAGTATGGCTAGGAAATATTTAGAACCAAACGAATTATATCATGAAGCAGCGCTATTCTTTTGGCTAATTAGATTAAAAATTCCTATCGATCCAATTCGATTTCCATATAAATCCGTTATACTTTATCTCTTCGAAAGAGAACCTACGAGTAAAACATACATTGATGTTAAAGCAGATATTTTTGTAATAGAACTACTTAGTTCACATATGAATCGATTAATTTTTATTTTGCGGAAATAAAAAAATTTCCATTTTTCTAAAAGCATTTTGATATAGTCCAATCCAGCGATTTTAATCTATCTCCGAAAACCTATGTGCCTACAAATGCCAACTTCTTTCTACAATGGTATAAAGTATTAGGTAAGCCAAATATGTTGATAGTCAATAAAAGTTATTCCTTTGGATAAATATGTTTCCAATTTACCGCTTAAAACATATCAATGCGTGTTCTTCTCTTCAAATAGTACGTACGGGGTCCGTCTAGAACAGCTTTTGCTCAAACTTTTTACCGTTGTTAAATTTTGCAGCTCAGGCAGGTTTTGACTTTTTTTTAAAATCATCTAAAACTTTTACAAGATACAGATATTGACAAAAACTCGTTCGATATTTAAAATCATTGGAATTGTCAAATAATTGTTTGATGGGAATCGCTGCATGATTGGAGAGAATTCTTTAGAACGACAAATATGGATTTATTCGAATTCATCGACACCGCGATCACGATAGCCATGCTGGATCGCCCCAAGAGATTTTCGGCTACAAAGGGACGGCATGGCGGAGCGGCTGTTCTCAACCACAACGACTCGGAGTCGGCGCCCATGGTGCGATGATCCGCGCCGCATGAATCACTAAGAAAACCCCAGTTAATGAATATCTGTAAGGATGTATTGGAGGTTTGATTCATTAGGACTTCATTTAAGTTCATGAAAGGCAATGCCAATAGGCTTCTTTAATTCATCTAATTTTGCTGACTTTTTGCAGAAGACTGAGATTGGGATAACTGTGAACAGTCTCCGCAGGAAAGGTGGATGGATTGCTCAACTTGCACACAACATCATTAAGTATGGAGTGATGTATTTCAGTTCTATAAATTGTGATCGATTTCATAGCTTCTTAAAATATAGGACACTTGCACTTAGGCTCCGTTTGAAATGTGACCTTTTCGTTTTCCAAGAAAATGGGGATATTTCCATTATTTGGTTGAACTTAAGAAAGAACTAGAAAATATTTTCCGCCATTTTGTAAGAAAAATCAATTTTCATCACACGCCTTTCGATAAAATTTCCTTTTTTTTTGGGTTGGCAACAGGCCACGGTGACAGCCGGCGAGACTCGAACTCGAGGCTCGCCTCACCTCCTTGATAGCCTCGAGCTCGTCGTCAAAAAGCAAATCAGATCTAACTAGGCAAGGCAAGGCCGAGTTCACATGGCTAGGCCTCACCTCGCCTCGCCAGCCTCGGGTGAAGGCGAGCTTCACCTCGCTAGATCTAGCCAGGCGAGGCAAAGCCAAGCTCGAGGTGGCAAAGGCCATGCCTCGCTAGATCTGGCAAGTGAGATGAGGCGAGGCCGGCCTCGCCTTGTCGGCCTCAGGCGAGTTGGAGCCTCGCCTGTTGTTAGTCGTTGGCTATCAACATTAGTTTATTTTTCACAAATTAAACATGAAAAAATCAAAAAAATATTTTCAAAATATTTTCTCAAAAGTTATTTTTCCACGAGCAAACGGAGCGTTTATGTCTGCGTGATGCAATATGAAGCAACTGTACAAGCTTTCCTCAGTTACTACTTAAGCACTTCACACTTGATTAGACGTAACTTTATGAAAACACTGGACATTTGAATAAAAGCAGAGACACTTCAACATATTGTGCGTGTTTCACAGAGCGAGGGTTTCATGAGCCAACGACCCGACCACATTGCCCAAATGAATAACAAAATTTGAAGTGTCTTGGTCACTAGGGTTTTCTTGAATCTTCTACAGTATTCTTAGGGGCGGTAGATACAATAATTGGCCCATATTCTAGAACCCTTATTGGTAATAGTTGATTAGTTGGGGAGATGTAATCTTAACCATTAGATCATGAGAGGCAATTTTAGCCATTAGATCCAAAGTATATCAATAGTTGTAATGAGAGGCCCTCTAGTATAAATAGAGGTGTTTTCCTTTTCATTTTGATTCATCTAACACTTGAGTAATACAAAGTATTCTCTCCCAGAGCTTGCCCTAGAGCTTCTCTCTCTAAACACTTTCTCTCTAACATTAAGTCGTTGCACGGATCGATCCCAATCCCAAAAAGTGGACCCAACAATCCCAAAAAGTCAACCAATGTTAAGTCACCACACGGATCGATCCCAAAAAATCAACCCAATGTTAAGTCGTAGCACGGATCCATCCATAATGTTAAGTCGCCACACAAATTGATCTCGTCGACAGATCAATCCCAAAAATCGATCTGTGACGCATGCTTATTGCTTGAAGCAATGACACCTTTTTACATATCTCTTGTTGAACCTTGTTGGTCTAGGAGCCTTCGTATGAATGTTGTTGCAGGTTTGGGTGCCTTTAACAACTTCACTTAATTGGAGGCTAGATATTGCTAGATGCAAAGTTCTAAACACTCCGACAAGGCCAGTACCTGCATTGTGCATTGTTTCATAACCAACTCGTGTTCCGTGAGAAAGTTTAAGAAATTTGGGATTACTACTTGAGTGCAGGTGTTATTTTTAGAGGTATGCCACAATTGAGAGCATCTACTTTCTCCCAATAACCTAAATGAGATGCGAATCGCCTACGAAATAGAAAAAAAGATTGCTAACAAGAAGTAGAAATATGAGCAAGCACCAAGCCACCATGAAGCCTAATACGTTATTAAGCATCAACTCGAGGAAAATTCCACCATGCAAACGTGGAGAATGAAAGAATCCTTCAAAACTCAAATGGAATCGTCATGCACAGTAGCCCATCCACTGATCAACCAATTACAAGGACAACAACCATTTCATTCTGCATCATTATTAACCAAAAGCTGACTTGGTCATTGCTTCAATTAGAAAATAACTGCTCAGATAAAGTTCTGATGCAAATTAAATTCAAACCCTCCAATAGAATTTACAAGAACTTTGTCGACAAACAGAAATTTAGAAGAACTTTATCAACAAACAAAATTAGTGTATTTCACAGGAAGTTAGGTTGTTTTTTGGGCCTAGTATTCAGCAAGGAATCGCTCTGCTTTTTCGGCAGCGGATAGTGTTGACCTTTGTTTTGGGCCTAGTATTCAGCAAGGAATCACTCTGCTTTTTCGATAGCGGATAGTGTTGACCTTTGTCCGCTCTCCCAAAGCACCCGGCGAGTAATAAGGCCTTGGTTCCACACACAAGAACCGAAAAAGAAATGGTGAAGTCATGTAGCCGGATCTCATTGTTTTGAAGACCAAAGTTCCAAAGCTGAATGCAGCTATTGCTTGATTCAATCAGTGTTTTATCTCTGGACAACTTGTGTAAGCGTTAGGTTATGTTCTTCTTTTTGGCTTCTAAAGCTTTGGCACGTTACTTATACAGCTCATGATGGATATACCATTAGTCCTCGGGAAAATTTTAAAAAAGGGTCCCAAGTACTCTCATTTTTTCAATTAAGGGCCTGAAGTGGACTTTGTTTTAAAGAAGGGCCTGAAGTGGCTATACTTATTTTAAATAAGGGACTAAGCTCGCCGGCCGGCCGACGGGCCAAATTTTCCGGCCGATCAAGTGTATTTTTTTTTCAAATAACCCAATTTCATTAGTTAAATTATTTTAAAAATTTAAAAAAACTAAAACTAAAAAAAAAAGACAAAAAAGAAAAAAAAGAAAACCTAAGCGAGAGGGCAGCCCCCTCCTGCCTTTAGCCGCCCGCCCCCACGCCGGAGGTGCGGCGGACACTGCCGTTGGGGTCGCCGGCGCCTCGGTGAGGGTCGCCGAGGGTCGGCGACCCCGCCGACCAGTGGCGAGGGCCTGGTGGTTCTCGCTAGAGCCGGGAGAGGGCCGCGACCCTCTCCCAAATCTGGGCGAGGGTTGCCAGCCCTCGCCCATTTTTGGGGGTGCGCCGCCTACGGCCCTTCCAGATCTGGGTGAGGGTCACCGGCCGTCGCTGCCCTTGGCGGCGCGCCCCCAGATTGGGCGAGGGCCGACGACCCTAGCCCAGATCTGGGAGAGGGTCGCGGCCCTCTCCCGGCTCTGTTTAGGGCCACTAGGCCCTCGCCATCGGTTGGCGGGGTTGTCGGCCCTCGTCGAGGCACCGGCGACCTGGATAGCAGTGGCCGCCGCCCCTCTGACGTGGGGGCGGCGGCCACAGGCAAGAGGGCAGCCCCCTCCCGCCTGGGTTTCTTTTTTTCTTTCTTAGTTTTAGTTTTTTTAATTTTTAATTTAATTTAACTAATGAAATTAGGTTAAAATTACATTTTTGACAAAAATACCCCTAATCGGTTGGAAATTTTGGCCGGTCGGTTGGTCGACGAGCTCATGCCCTGATTTGAAGCAAGTATAGCCACTTCAAGCCCTTCTTTGAAACAAAGTTCACTTCAGGCCCTTAATTGAAAAAATGAGAGTACTTGAATCCCTTTTTGAAATTTTTCCTTAGTCCTCCCATGTTCAAAGGCATTTTGCTGAATAACAAATAAATTTATTCATGAAAAGTTAGCTTCTCAATTCAGTCTAAATTGTAACAAAGAAGAGCAGTTCTAATGGAAAGTGAGGTGCAGTTTGATGCTTGGAACTTGCTTTTGCTCTGTTTTAGGCCACCTTGAGAGCATCGTCCGAGATATATCGTCACCAAAAATGGTGTTTTCCGTGATTATTCATAAAGGATACGATGATGCGATTCCATTCAATATTTGCCAGCTCTACATTATCATGTTAGGGAGAGCAAAACCCACATCGGATAAACTTCATCCCAACCGACCTTCGCAGGTCGCGGGGCAACGGAGCAGCGCGGAATGAATTTCAGTTCCCTCCCATTTTGCTTTCGTTTCCTTGTTCTTACCATCAGTGAAGTCGTCGTAATAGTTGAAGGAGTCCGTGGTTTTCGTGGAAACTCGGGTTTGGCTTCTCGGGAGATCAGGTTCGTAGCATATTGCTAGTGCTCCATTTGACCTTTCGAGAGTTCATCTGAATTGGTCGGGACCAGGGAAGCCAATGCGGTCACTCCTAAATGAGTGGGGGATTTACAGGTGGGTGAAGTACTACGATAGCGAAAGGTGATCCCTTGGCGTCGGTCGAATTGTTGCTGTGGCCTTGGATGGGCTTGAAATGTTGGGGTTATGGAGATCGTCATTCAACTCGGCCAAGGGCGCGGAGAGAATCGTCGCTGTTCTGGGTGTCGTCAGGGTTTATCACTCCGAAAACGATTCTGTCGGTCTCAAAGTTCGTTTGCAGAATACTAATTTTCGGGGTGTCAAATCGAGCATTGCTGGATCTACTTGGCTGATAACAAAGCTCGGTAAGGATGGGCGGATTGTGGAAGCACGCAAGGTGTTCGATGAAATGGCTGTCAGAGACGAGATTGCGTGGACCACTCTGATATCTGCTTATATCAAGTGTGGGTTGATTGAAGAGGCACGAAAGCTGTTTGATAGGATAGACGCCAAGAAAAATGTGGTGACTTGGACTGCCATGCTTGGTGGATACGTGAAGTTGGGTAGAATACGTGAAGCAGAGACTTTGTTTGATGAGATGCCCCATAGAAACGCTGTTTCGTGGAACACCATGATTGATGGGTACGCACAAAATGATCAAGTTGACTCGGCCTTGAAGTTGTTTGAGAGCATGCCGGGGAGGACTGTGGTTTCATGGAATACAATTATCACTGCTTTGGTAAAGTGTGGGAGGATTGTGGAGGCAAAGACTCTTTTTGATCAGATGCCGAGAAGGGATGTAATTTCCTGGACAGCAATGGTGGCAGGTTTGTCTAAAAGTGGAATGATCGATGAGGCAAGAGAGTTGTTTGACAAAATGCCTGAACATAATATTGTCTCATGGAACGCAATGATCACTGGTTTTGCACAGAATAAGAGGGCAGAGGATGCTTTTGATTTATTCAAGAGAATGCCAGAGAGGGATGTGCCATCATGGAATACGATGATCACAGGGCTTATTCACAATGGAGAAATAGAGAGGGCCAGGGATTTGTTCAATGAGATGCCCCAGAGGAATGTTGTCTCTTGGACTACCATGATCACAGGGTATGTTGAGGATGGGCAAAATGAAGAAGCACTGAAGATATTTTCGAAAATGATGGCTGATGATGAGATAAAGCCTAATCAAGCAACCTTCGTGAGCGTTTTGGGCGCTTGCAGTGACTCAGCGGGTCTTGGGAAGGAAAGCAAATTCATCAGGTAATTTGTAAAATGCCATATCGTGATGATAGGTTTGTGGCATCGGCTCTCATAAACATGTATTCAAAATGTGGGAGTTGGTCACTGCAAGGAAGATGTTTGACGATGGTTTGTGGAGCCAAAGGGATTTAATATCATGGAATTGTATGATTGCGGCTTATGCTCATCATGGATGTGGAAGAGAGGCGATCACTCTGTTCAACGAAATGATAGAATTAGGCTTTAAACCCGACGACTCCACCTTTGTGGGGTTGCTCTCCGCATGTAGCCATGCTGGTTTAGTGGAGGAGGGACTAGAGTACTTCAGCAGGCTTGTGCGGGACGGATCCGTGCAGTCGAAAGAAGATCACTTTGCATGTTTGATTGATCTGTGCGGTCGAGCAGGTAGGCTGGAGGAAGCTTTCGATTGCATTGAGCAGGTCGCGGACAAGCCATCTGCATGTCTTTGGGGGGCCCTTCTAGCAGGATGCAACTATCACGGGAACACAGAAATTGGCAAGGTGGCTGCAGAGAAGCTTTTCGAGTTGGAACCAGACAACGCTGGCACATATTCGTTGCTGTCTAATATATACGCATCGGCGGGGAAATGGAGGGACGCTGCAAGAGTGAGGTTGGAAATGAAGGAGGAGGGGTTAAAGAAACAGCCGGGTTGTAGTTGGATTGAGGTGGGGAATACGTTTCATGTGTTTGTTGCCGGCGACAAGTCTCATTGTCAAAAGGAGCTTATCAATTCTCTGCTCCTCGATCTTCACTCGCAAATGAAAATGAAGAGGTCTAGTTCTGTACAAAATGATGTTGATCGAGCGCAGGACGAGGACTTTTCGGAAGCATGAAAGTCTAGATATTTGCCCTCTCTGTCCAATTGCCGCTTTGATTATCTTGTTTGTTTGGGAAATGGATGGCACTTTCTTTGATGAGGTAAGTACACTACGAGTGTCATAATTTTTGTACAATACTCACTTAAATGACATAAATTTTTTTTTCGCTCACTTGGATATTAAATTGGAGGAAAATCAATCACTTGAGTGTTACTTTCAATAAATCGTCTTACAAGGACTTTTTATTTATTTGTTATTTATTTTTCAACGACACATGAATTTTTTTAATATTTTAAATATTTTTTGGATTTCTTTTTCATTTTTAATTTATTTGGATATTTTTCTTTTTATTTTATTTTTTTTCTTTTTCACCTTGGCCTGCAAGGTCACTAGGCCGCCAGTGACCTTAGCCAACCAAGGTTGAAAAAGATCAAAATAAAAGGAAAATTTACAAAATAAAAAAAATTATGAAAAAATCCACATGTACATTAAAATATACAAAAGAATTGTCTCATCAATGCGACATCGGCTTTTTCGACATCCATGTCAATTTTTCCAATGTCCACATAATTATGATACTCAAGTGAACGCTGTACAAAAATTATGACACTCGTAGTATATGTATCTTTCTTTGGTCATTGCATGTCCTTAGCAGAGTCAGCTGTGTCCAATCTAAGCTTGATTGCCATTAGAGAAGTAATTTGGAAACCATTGCGTTCACTCCAGCAAATCATACAACATCCCGATTTCTGCTCTACCTAAAAACTATGGAAGTTGCACATATTGAAGATGCTGACTCTTCTCGAATTTTCTGCTCGATTGAGGTTTTGTACAAAGACAGTTATTAAACACTTCACGTAACCCTTAACAATGGAGACTGAGACCCTCTTGCAAGAAGATTTTGCAGCATACGTACAAACTACGGAGCATCCAAATCTCGTTTTAGAAAAAAAACTAAAAACTAAAAATAGCAACAATAACCCAGTTTCAGAATCCAGGTAAGACAGACTTTTTTTCCTGGCCAAAGGTTCCACAGAAAAATTGGATTGATCACTTCTTGCGCGCAAATGCTGCTGCGATACCCCCAGCTACAAGTCCGACGGCAGTTGCCGTGATGCCTATTCCGATTACACCATCTGTATTCCAATGGAAGTTATCAGCAAACCTTCCCATATTTTGATCCACTACAACAATTATCAGGACTAGGTAAATTTTTTATTCATACCCTTAGTGATTTGACTTTCAACATTCTTTTTGAGTGTCAACGCTTGCCTCCAATCAGGTGCAATCTACATACTCAAAGATATAAAGGAATCAAGACAAGAACAGAAGCATGTGAATATAACTTCGTCAAAGAAGAGGGAGCATTTGACAGATGATTGTCTGAAGGTGAAGTGCAGTGAACATCACATATCAATATGTAGCTAAGAACCCTTGACTTTTAAGCACTAGTCGCACTTCAACAATACTCTTAAAAATTATCCACAAAAACAAAAATGGGAAAGGCCATGTATCAGGGAAAAGAAATTTTAAGTCAAAAAGTTTTCTGTTTAAGTGAGGCAAATCACATTATCAAGGAAAAGCCCAACAGCGAATTCCTTTCAAAGAGGCTATTGGTAATGATAGCTGACAAAATGATAATGAGTACTAGCTAGTAATTGACAGATTGATAATGCTGGTTTAACTAATCCGTATCTCACAATCTCTTTATCTGAGAAATATTTAAAGCTCCCATAAATGAAATGTGATCATAAGTTCCAATAAGCCACAAAAAACAGCATGCTTGGTACAGAAGACAAGAAACGCAAATAGCTCAAACCAAATGGTCAACTAACCTCCAAACATCGCTGCAGAAGCTGCAAGCTTTTGGAAAACTCACCACTTCTGTAATATCCAACAGCCAGAAGATACAGCTTCTCCCTCTGTTGTAAAGGGGTATTTGCGTTGGTTAAGAAGCTGAAAATAGATACCCAATTCAGCATTGAAATATGGAAGCATACTATGTATGGACAATTTAATCTCTAACATCTTCCAAGTTTGAAAATAGCCCATAAAAGGTAGGCAGATTCAACCAATATCAAGGTCGCAGGTTATAGGAATCACCAAAATCTACATCTGCCCGATCAGCCAAGGTTTCCTCTTTCAAGAAATTGTTACGTTTTATTTCTTGTTGGACCTAAAATCATGAGGTGAACACAGATTTAAATTAGTGCAGCTCTCAATATATCAACAATCAGGACGGGTTATATAATGCAACCTGAGACATGTGACATGGTCCTACTGGGAGGAAAAGGCCAGACCACCAGGGTAAAGAATTCCGATAAAGAGACATGATTGGAATATTCTTTGCCAATGTCATCCAAAGACCAAGCAAAGAACATGGTAAAATACAATATTTTGCTAGGGCTGATCTAGTCCTGTTAAATAATGTGGCAAGATGAAATTCTTGCACAATTTGCAGTGACTTCCAGGAAACAAATTATGATAACAAGATAAAATAGAGAAGACAGTCATGGCACACGTGATTAGATGAATTTTACATGAAGACTCATGAATGATCTTGGATAGCCCGAGGTGCTTCAGCATGGGCTGATTTTTACTATATTGAAAAACCAAAAAAGGAACAAGATATATTCTAGAATGCCACGTGCCATAAGTAAGCTAACCAATAAAAGATACTATTGAGCAACAAATCAGTGAAATGGAAATTAGAACAGATAAGCTAGTCACTTGACTATCACACTAAACAATCACTGCTGCATAAAAATACAATAGATGAGAACATTGAGCTAAGGAAAAAAAAAAATGAAACAGCAAAGACAGGTAACTACCTTCAAGCATGGCTATCCCTCGCTGCACATCTTCTCGTTGTCTAGAATGAACAAGGGCCCATGATAACCTCATTATAGTTTCACTTTTGAGCTCATCTGAACCACCATTGGCAGCGTGTGCAACCTCTCTCTCACAGCCCTGCCAACGTATAATAAATTCACTCAACAATAGAAAAGCTGAGATAGGCAATAACATCAATTACACAATAGAGGAGTGTGGAAGCAAAATGAGTTTTGGTGTGCCTTTAAGGGGGAGCTTTTATGATAAACCAAGCCACACAAAGAAAAAGAATATGCAGTTTCACTATAACAGGCCATCATAGTCAATTAGGTGACAAACAAATTGCTCAGGATGCATTTTTGAGTCAAAACATGAGGATGCATAAGTAAAGACAAGTTGTGGATCTCAATGAGG
>JAGVVM010002662.1:0-44192 GCA_019149425.1 Psidium friedrichsthalianum
CCCCCCCCCCCCCCCCCCCCTCCCTCCCCCCCCCTCCCCCCCCCCTCTTCTTCTCTCCCCCCCCCCCCCCAGCAAGTTTTTTTTTTTTTTTTTTTTTTTTTTTTTTTTGTTTTTTTCTTTTTCTTTTTTTTTTTTTTTTTTTTTTTTTTTTTTTTTTTTTTTTTTTTTTTTTTTTGTCCCTGCATCCTTTCTGTTTTTTTCTCTGCCTCGCCCTCCGTTTTCCTATGTGGAAAAAACGTGGCGCGGCCAGGACATTTGAGTGGATTAGACTTATATGAACTTTAGGCACCATCTTGGTTCCTTTCGCGTCTTGCACGTCGATCAATGTTTCAGTCGGACATGAAGCATCAAAGACTCGATGATAAGGTCCCCGTCCACTACACGTCCCTGGTGGTCAAAATGTCTCTTGTCCTTTGCTCTTCTCTTTCCAACGCAACATTCCCGTCACGGATGATTTGAAGCTAAAAATGTGGCGAGTTCACATGAACATGTAAGGTCAGCAGCACACCATTACAGCTCTTTAGGGCATGGAAAAGTGTCGAACAAAATCGCTAGCCTAACCCACGGTAGCCGAGGGTCGCCATTGGCGAGGGTGGCCTTTTTGTGTTTTTGTTTTTTCTTTTGTTATGTTTAAGTTCTCTTAATTTAATATAATTTAAGTTAAATAATTTGGACTCAAAACAACGTTGTTGTAGCCTTATATGTCACGTTTGTAAGCAATGCTATCGCAACGTAAGAGAGAGAAAATAATAAATAAGCCACATCAAACATTATCCCGTTAATCAAGTTGGACGGAGTAAACAAAAGACTTGATTGCACAGATTTTGCAAATTTTATGATTTAATTGCACTTTTGCAAGTTTTAAGGTAAATTACACTTTTGTGATAAGTTTTGAGAATTTTCGGTGCACCTATCTTATTCATATAATAGATCAGTTGGGCCAATTAGAGGGAATGTGGCAGCCGACCACTACGAAGTAAGTTGTGAAAAGATATGTGCCAATATGAGAGCGAGAATTTTCGGAATTGTGTTTAAATTATGTTTTTTCGGTTGGATTTGTGACAGTTAAATTCATAATGACCACGTTTTTTCTGGTTTAAAATTTTGGATGATGAAAGGCAAACTGGAAATGCATGATGACCCAAGTTTCAGTTTGTTAGCATGAACAATGTAAAGCTTCTGGTAAGACTGTCCGACTATTGCAATGCAAGATTCAAGCATCAATTTCAACGCTAAAGAAACTGTCGAAGTGGATCAATTGATGCTTACACGTTAGTAAAATGTGGAACGTCATGTTATAAAATCAGCCATCAATATCGTGTTAAACACCGATGATCTTTATGTATAACCATCTAATTGGACGCACTTGCGTAAAACCTGCCTTTGCTCCAATAATCAATTGAGGAAATTTTTTTACGTTTTCTAATATACTCAACTTATTTCACATTTCGACAAAAAAAAACTTATTCACATTGTGCCTTAACAGATACTTTAGAATAAGAAATAGTTTCGTATAATATTCTTATTAACATAACTCTCAGATGAAATATTTCGTTCGAGGTTAATGCGATCATTTGCAAGGAAAAAAAAATCGAGGCCCATGAAACCACGGGCCTCGTTTGCAATCTCTCTTGTGGACAACCCTAGCTACTTGTCATCACAGAGCGTCATCTTTGCGAGGTTCATCGAGTCCTTCACTGATCTTCATTTATAGCAAATAATCATTCGGATTCCCCAAAGTAGGATTCCGTATTACCCAGATTTGGGTCGAGTAAAGTTAGTAGTTGTTTGGTGTTACTCATGCGATGTGATTTCCTATTGGGGTCCCAGACCCTTGCCGGAGTTTTTTATAGTTTGAACTCATAATTTATTAGTAATTTGGGTTTGGGCTCATGAATAATTACTGCTATATATCATTTCTTTCGCTTGTAATTAATGATGTAACATAAAAGGTGTCATGTGCTAATTTAGTCGAATCAGAATAAATCTTGTGTCTTGATTTCTCTCTTTCTCTTTTACATTTATTGCGTTTGGCTATGGCTGAATTCTAACAACTTGTACCTCCTCAGCATGTGTATCCTCGTAAGAAAGGGTCACTTTGGATTCACATTGATTTCATGTTGGATTGTCACATTCTTATGCAGTGAATGAGGATTTAAAAAAAAAAAAAGAAATCACATTTGGGTGATAGAAACGTATTTGTGGTTGGTGGGGTCTTCGTTCTGTTTGTCGGGTTTCCACAGTGTGCTTTGCTGCTGATGAATGTTCCTAAACATAGGGAGACTGTTAATCAATTTTCTGAACACGCATCCCGTGTCTTGGTCAAAGCTGGAAGGAAAAACAGACACCTATCGAAGGGGGAAAGAGAACATATGCATACCCATCCTCGTGAGAAATTCGAGGACCAACAAATCAAGGAAAAGTTACCACAAAAATCGTGATCTTAACGAGAAAGCCTGCAGTAGTATGTCCCCTCGACTCTAAAATGAGGAGCAATCTCACATCCAGGCTCCCCCTCAGCATCTTCTCCCTAGACTTAATACCGGTGAGGCCATGGCGAACGAAGGATATTTAGACGTTTCCATGGTTCCCGGCTTGTACCGCAGGACTCCACCAATGGAGTTTCAATTCAATCTGCAACGGCCAAGCAAAAGTGCGTCATACTCTCACTCCACCAATGGAGTTCAATTCATTTCTTTTCCAATCAGAGCAGAGTTTGGTACCCTTTAATATATCTTCTATTAATAATATTTATTTTGCGGGTTACCTAAAGCTTTTCCAATCAGGGGACACACCACACACACACACACACACATATATATATATATATATATAATATATATATTATGGTATCGAACAATATTCCTGCGCTAACAGCGCTGCCTTTCCCCAAACTTTTCAACTGCATCTGTTTGTGACTCATACCAAAGTTCAAGAGCTAGATATATCGTAATCTCTTTAAAGTCATCTAGTCCTGACTCCTACCAAGCCCACTTATAACGTACGGAGAATCAAATGTTCTTATTGATATCAATGAATGTTTGAGGTTGCAAAGCAAGAAACATGTAGACATGGCTGGGTTAATCAACAGACTATCATGTTCAGTTTAAGCCCATGACACAATACTTCGAGCCTGGGCACCATTTGAGCTTGGGCTCGTGTCTTGCTTATTTTCTTGAGATCGACAGGATATTTCATCAACTTAGGGTTTGCCTACCTAAGGTTCATTTTATCGTTGCAGATGAAGTAAAACAATTAAATATTGAAGAGAAATAAATTTCATTAAATGTTTTGAGATTAAGATATAAAAATATAAATCTCCTAAGAAACACTTTTTCTTACCATTTATGTTTCATGTTTTGTTTTTTTTGGTGGAACCTTACGTGTTTGATTAGAAACTTTAATATTTCGTAGGAGATAAAATCACATATGTGAAGCCAAAAGAGAGTAAAATCACATGTCATCACAATGACATGAACGGTAATAGATACTGCAAAAAAAAAATTTAAATTACAAGTTAAAAAATATCGATATGTCGCTCTCATTTTGTTTAACAAGTCTCTCATGTAATCTAATTAAGACTAAATTTTCTTGGAAAATTTTTTTTTTGTCGGACTTGGAAATAGTTTCAATGAACAATTTAAACGAAACTTTTCTTCCTTTATTAATTTATTCTTGCTCTTCTCCGTGCACGCAAAGATGTCCTTTTTTGCTAGTACACACTCATATAAAGAAGATAATTTGGCTTTCCATTCGCTCTGCTAACTACTAAAGTCTGATCATTTCAATTGCCGAGCGTTTCTTTTCTTTTTTTTTGCGCTGTTGCAATTAGATGTCAAGTTTGGACTTGTACCCACTTATCATTTTATCCCGTTATAATCATCAAAAGGGATGCGATTCCTTCATCCCCATTGAATGAATAAATATTTAATATTGAAAAACTTCTACATTTCATTAAAACAAGGAAATATTCACTAGAAGTCCTGAAACTTATTATGAAAGTGCAATTGAGTCTTAAAACTTTCAAAAAATGCGATCGAGTCCTAAAAATTGTCAACTTGATGCAATCGAGTCCTTCCGTTAACTCCGCGTACTTTGGTTAACGAAAAATACTGAAATGGCTTTTTTTAAAATATTTTCTCCCTTTTATGTTGCAATGACGTGGCCAAAATGACGTTATTTTGGCCTAAATTGATTATTAATAACATTTTATATTAATTTAAAATAAGCTAAAAATAAAATTAAAAAAATCCTCAAAAATAGTACCAAGCAGTTGAAGCCCTCGCCACCGCCGGAGAGGGCCAATGTTGGTGAGAAGTGGTCCGACGATGGTCGTCGCGTCCTTGACCAAGGGCCGGCAACCCTCGCCCAGCCCCATCATAAAAGGTGGAGGTAGCAAAATGGATCAAAAACCCGTATATTAACTCAATTTAACAGTGTGGGTCATAAATAAATTACTTAACAAACTTAAATAGGTCAGAAATTGGTCCCTTAACAACTTGGTGGTCTTGAAGAGGTTTGAATGGGTCCTAAATGGTTGGCTAAGGTAATTTACAATCTAAGGAGTTATAAAAAGTTTTCTGATTTTTTTTAATCGACTGATTTTTCTTTTCCTTTTTCCCTTTTTCATTTTTCTACCCCATAGTCTGGCTAAGGTGACTGGTAGACCTCCCGGGTCACATGCGAGGGCTGATCTACCTTTGTCGGCACCAGGCAAGGGCCACCAGCCTTGGCCAACCACTAGGCGAGGCCCATTAGACGAGCAAATTCAAAGCGGGCCCGGGAAGTGCCTCTTGGGAAGAGAACAAGTCGGGCAAGCTCTTCACAAGGTCGCGTCCACGTGGACCGGAGTAAAATCCTCATCCATGGCTTGGGGGGAACTTAATGATGCTCCCTGATTTGTTTAAGAAGGTTTTCATTTTCACGAACAAACTTTTAGTAAGCGTGCTGCTCTTTAATTCCCGATTTAGAGCATCCGAACAAGAATCCATGAAAGTATCCTCCTTATCTTCATCATCAATCGCATCTTCAGATTCATCAAAATCCATGTCTGAGGAGGACCCTTCCCCAGCATCTCCATCTGGAGAAGAAGCCTCGGTTTCATGGCGCCCAAGTACAGATTCCATGTCCTTAAAAAAAAGATCCACATCGAGGTCTACTGTATCCCTTTGATCAGGAACTTCCGCTCCCTTGTAATTTGACACCTTACGGACGAATGCCTCCATGGCCTTGGCTATATTACCGAGATCGCACTCATCATTGCTGAAGGACCAGTGTCCTATGGCTCCTTGGGACTTCCTTTTTCCATGCATAGCATCATAAAGTTCCCATCTCCTTCTGTCTTTCCAGAAGTGCGGAGTTCATTTCATCCTCACCGGCGTATAGCCAAGAGTATCATCAGAGGGACGGACTTCCTGGTTCCTAAAATCATCCACTGAGTAACGTAATGCAAGAATCTCATCTTCGCACCTGACAGGAGAGTTCATCGTTTCACTAGCCTTCGAGAACGAGGAACTATTCTTGTTATACTCCTCCGCCTTCTCCATCAACCTCCTATATTCATTCGGACTTGGAGGCAACCCATCAACCTTCGAACTAAAAGGAAAAGAAAAAAATAAAAAAATAAAAAGGAAAAAAGAAAAAGAAAATAAAAAAGCAAAAGGAAATTTAAAAAAAAAAAGAAGAGTTTTTGTATTTTCTTATTTTTGATTTTTAAAAAAATTATAAAAAAAATTATCCATAATGTTTTAGCAATATATATTTTTAATATTTATATATTTTCTAATTTAGATTAAATATGAAAGTGTTTTATAATATGGGTAGATCTAGTATAAATTTGCAGTACAATAAATGAATCATAAATGAGTTAATGATTCAATTTGGATCGTACCATTTATGACCCAATCGAAATCCGACCCAACCCACCCATTTAATAGGTCTATTAAAGTCTTGCATTGCAACGATTCTGATCTGAAAAAGAGATTTTGATTAAAATTGATTTTTCCTAATTCTGTTCTTATATGAGTTTAAAAAATCAAAAAGTGTTTAGTAACTATACAAAATTTCTATTTCTGGAATAGAAACGCCTTGGTAAATGTACAAAATTTATGTTCTCAAAAATAATTTATCTTCCTAATTTGGTGTCATTTAAGTCAAAAATTGCGTATTTACTTTGTGAAATTTCACGTAACAAGGCCTCTGTCTCCCAGCCCAGCTCCATTTCTCCGTTGACTTCCGCTACCACCGTGCAACAGTCGGATTCAAGATAGATCTTCTTGTCTTTTGTACTTCTCCACTCCAGAAGCTTCCGCCGAAGAAACCTCAAGCCTTCCACCAAAGCTCGCGCTTCAGCTTGGATCGGAGAGAAGTTATTACAAGAGCTTTAGTCAGAGGTCATTGATTTTTGGATGGATCGATGTTTGACTTGTGAAATCGAGATCTGACCCATTTTTGGAATTGGACTAATGGGTCCCGATCCAATTCTCGAGAACCAATAGAGTTACTTTTTAAATGATTTATTTCTTTTCCTTGAAAAGTTCTTGAATATACTCAACATTACTTGAATTTTAAGATGAATTACTAATTAATAGGAAGTTACTAGGAAAAAAAAGGACTCCAATCTGAAGGGTCTTTCAGGTTGCATGTGCGTTGCTTCCTGCTTTTCCAACATCAACCTATTCTATTACAACATATAATTCCAGGATTCAAGATTGTGGAAAGATACTCTTAGCAGCAAGCACGGCAAAACCCACTACAAGAAGTCACATCATAGAATCGTCATGGACCCGCTCCTAGATGAGCCCTAGACTTACATCCTTGCGTCATCTCTCGCATTTTTACGTTTCTGGAGGGGAAACAGGAGATTACCCTGATGAGCCCTGTGCTTCAGCTCGCCCTCCTTGGCACTCTCAACGGAGACGAGTTATCAAGCCAAATCCAGTGGATTTTCCACCTCCAAAATGAGTCCTAAATTTGAAAACGAAAAATTGAGTTGGGATCCTTCACATGGTACGTACATCCTTCCAAGCTTCTCCTTAAATCAAGGGCTATCATTCCCACAAATTTAAAAAAAAAAATTCACATTTTCTGGAACAGTAAAGTTTAGCAAGTTCTCGGTTAAAAAAAAAAAAAAACTAACAAGTTCGGACAAGACCCGGGTATTTGACTATCCAAGAAGTAGACAAAAATGTCCCTCTCGTCCGCTACAAAAATTATTCAATGTGGATGATGCTTTATGTGGGGACGATGGAAACAAGTACATTAAAAGTTCTAAAATTATCTCGAAAGTATGATTAAATTATAATACTTTCAAAAAGTGCAAGTAAATCCTAAAACTTATCATAAAAGTGCAGTTGAGTCCTAAGACCTTTAAAAAGGCGCTACCAAATCCGAACACTTGTCAAGTCAGTGCAATTAAGTTATTCTATTAACTCCGCCCAACTTGACAAACAGCGAATACTAACAAGTTTTAGGACTTGATTGTAACAAGTTAATGAGTCGTAGGAATTTATGGCACTTTTTGAAAGTTTTAAAAAACAATCGTACTTTCGTAACAAATTTTAGGAATTGATTGCATTCTTTGAAAGTTTTAGGACTTAATCGCACTTTCATAACAAGTTTTAGGACTCAATCGCCTACCCTCAGCAGCAAAGAGATAAAGCACACACACAAAAAAAAAAGCAAAGAAAAAGAGGAAAAAAGAATTAAAAAATTAAAAAAAATAAATTATTTTAAAAAATTATTCACGTGATCATCGGTCGTGTCAGCAGGACGGCCAGTATCAACGCCAGTGAATTCTAGCCAAAATTGGTTTGATAGACTCAATTGATGAAGCGTAAAAATATATGGGACTCAACTGACAAAAATTGAAAGTTTAAGATTAAATTGGCAAAAGTATACTAGCTTTAGGATTTTTTGGATAAACAATCCCGCCAAAAAAGCAAAAATTATTTAAATATATGGTAGGTAGTTTGTCCCGCATTATGTCGCAATGGTCTTCGATCTCACTCAAGAACACTGAGGCTGAATCCTCCATTTGCAAGCATTTAAACTCATTCCGTGGCATGTCGTGGGGACTTCCCTATCGCCTTCTATGATTTACTCGCCATATAAGACTAGCACAATAGGTCTCGCGTATAGTTCGACAAACTTAATATTGTCTACGTTTTTGAATTGTCAAATCGTCTGGAACGTGCGTATCGACCTTAGTAGCACCGGGCAATCCCATTTACTACCTTAAGAAATCACGTGGACAATTGAGTTTAATGATTGCTTAAATTTTATGACACATCAAGTATAATCTATTTGCATAACTTCTTCTTCTTCATCTTTTCGATTTAACAATCAAGTCGCGATTGAATCAGTTTTCGACCATCTCGATGAAGAGCGACAACTCTCACCGAGCCTAAGGGAAGCGTCTCCCTCTCTCTCTCTCTCTCGCAGCAAAGGTGGCAACCACCATTGCCGGAGCATGGCGAGAGTCGCATGGGGGTAGGTAAGCCCCAAAAAGCGCTCGACGAGTTAGATGCGGTTGCTCGGCATGTGTGTGTGACTGAATTTGGTTTTTGCAGAGTTAATGAAGAGTAATGATTTGGGGTGATCAGTTTCAGGGTGGGCCAATTCACAAATGTGAATCAAGAATCGCCTACTAATTCTTAAATTTAATCTAATATTTGGTGATATATATATTTTTTGTTATATACAATAATAATGAATAAGAAAATGGCTTTGAGAGGAACCTTCGCTCGAATGCCAGGAGGGAATCAAGAATCAAAAACTGGCACTCCTTCTCTTTCGGCCGTCAAGTTGAACCATTCCCCCGCCTCTCTCTCTCTAGCTCTAACCCTAGTTCTCTCTCTGTTTCTGCGTGTGTTACGCCATGTCGACCTTGACCCGGAGCTCCGCCGAGCCGGAGGGCCCGAAGACCCGGCTCTACAACCCGTACCAGGACCTCCAAGTCCCCATCAAGAACCTATACAACCTCCCCACCTCCCCGGAGTACCTCTTCGACGAGGAAGCCCTCAAGCCCCACCGCTCCTGGGGCGAGAACCTCCAGTTCTACACCGGGTCCGGGTACCTCGCCGGGGCCGTCGCCGGCGGCGCCAAGGGCACCCTCGACGGGATCAGGTCCGCCGAGCCCGGCGACACCCTCAAGCTCCGCGTCAACCGCGTCTTGAACTCCGGGGGTCAGATGGGTCGGCGGCTCGGGAACTCGCTTGGGGTCGTCGGGTTGATATTCGCCGGGTTGGAGAGCGGCTTGCTTCACTGGAGAGGGACCGACGACATGTTGAATAGCGTCGCTGCTGGGTTAGGCACGGGTATGTGATTAATGATTCCAGTTCTCCTTTCTTTTTTGTTTTCCTTTTTCCGTACTTTCAAATTTAAAATTTTACAATGTGAAGCATGCGTTATATGCTTACCTAGTCGACTTTTGAACTGCTGAATCGGGTTCCCAAGACAGAGGTCTTGTGTTGGTGATGATTTGTGGTATGAGCTCATGAGAATGACGAGTTTTGTTCAGTGGCGGGGTGTTGTCTATGGCATTAGTGAATGAAATGAAGAAGATTTGCGCAGATTTACAATTGCCTGAGAGAAGATTATTGCTTTTGCAAGATGGCACTCACGGCACCTGAGATAGGGAGAGGTTGAAATGATGCTTTTGGTGATTAGATAGCGCAGTGGGCATGTTGTCTTTGAGTTCAGCAAAAGTGAAAAAAGCTATATAAAAGTCATGCGCAGGCAATTTGAAACTGTAGAAAGCTAGTTCTCATGCACCCTTGTCATGGAAGTTGAAGAATTTAATCCTTGTGTTAATGGGAATATATCAAAAAGGGAGCATGTGTTGAAGTGAAATATGTACATATGCCAGTACTGGGAAGTTTCCAGCTACAAGCCCGTAACGCTAAGATACTTTTGCTAATCAGATCGGTGAATATAATTATTGGCAAAACGGAGTTTGCCATTTTTCTGGTTCTGTAATCTGTGTACATCACTCCGTTTTTTGTAGCCTTACTTTTTGGATTGCCATTATCAGCAATCCTATTTATCCGTCATGAATTCCATGTAATTAAATTGTACAGAGATAGATCCTTTGTGAGCTTATTCTGGAACGTTTATTTGACATACTTTGACCTGCAGGCTTTTGAAATCAAAATTAATAAGTTGGATACATAACCATATGGCATTAACTGATTAAAAATAGTAAACATCGTGATGGAACTCGATTCCTAAATGAGTGAAATTATTGATTGTGCATACCACGGGAGCAATCGGTGTATTAGAAAGTGCAATATTTCGTTATATAGATGTTTGTCATTTGGCCTTGGGGCACCTTTTAGCAAAATCCTTCGTATTTTGCAAATTGAATGACTCGAATGATTGCTTTAACGTGTATTGTGACCCCAATTAACCAATCATCTGGGCCTAACCGGAATGTACCACATTGGCATGAATGTAATGTACCACATTGGTGACAGGTGGTGTGAGCTTTTCCAATTACTAATTCTGCATGCTGCAATCCATGGTGTGTACCACTTTCTAGATATCTATGGAAAAGATAGCCCTTATAAGTAGATTGGTGTTAAGAAGATGAAATTCGCTCATCTATGATCAGGAAATCATTACTTGTTTAGAGAGATTCGAGCACGAATCACTTGTTTATTGGGATGGCTTATAGATGTTTATCTTTTCACTTACATTGATGATCCTGATATATTATGGTATTTTTTTGTGCTTGAGCACTATGTTTTTCTCATTTTTGCAGCATCATGAGATGGTGGAATTGGTTTTTTGTGACAGGTGCGCTTTACAGGGCAGCAGCAGGGCCCAGATCAGCAGCAATTGCTGGGGCGATCGGAGGGATTGCAGCGGCTGCGGCAGTCGCTGGGAAGCAGGCTATGAAAAGATATGTGCCAATATGAGACGTGAGAAAATTGGTGAATTGTGTTTAAGTTATGTTTTTTCGGTTGGATTTCCGACATTTAAATTCATAAAATCACTGGTTACATGGTGGATGTATCCAATCTGCTGACTTGGCCATTCATTGATGGTGCTGTCAATGGAAATTTTGGGAACTTGATTTTGATTTTGAATTGTATACTTGAACGGTTGCCTTAAATAAATATAAAACTGAAGCAAGCATCCCAGATGCATATTCTTTGGGTCTTGTGACATGGATCGTTGATAAGAATGTTTCTTTGGTCTTTCATAAGTAAGTTGGTTCGCCTTTTTATCCTTGAGATATCGTTCAGATGGATTTAGCAATGGTCTCGTTCCTCATTTAGCAGAAACTAGTCTTGCAACTATGGCTTCATATGATTACCTTGTGTTAGAATGCTCTCGTTTGATGTTTATTTCAGCTGCCAATATGACTGAGTCTCATTCCTTGGGAAGGTGCATTTGTGGCAATATCGAAGAGCTTGTGGCAATTTGTGTCCTTAGAATTTACTGTTTTTGCCCCTTTTCAAAGGCTTATTGTAAGGAAGGCATATTTCTGGCAGTGTTAAGGAACTTGCGGCTGAACTGGATGGGATGATCATAGGGATCTTCAGAATTTGGTGTCTTAAAGATGCGGTGTAAAGAGCTTGTGATGATCCATTCGTAGAAAGCTTCTTAGTTTCTCTCATTTTTGTATAAATTCTCAATTGTGCACTGTAATTTGGTCTGTCTTACACCATACATCATGAGGTACTACCAAATCATAATGTACTGCCGCCGTCATTCATTCATGTTCTCATCTGTTCTCCCCTCATCAGATTTTGACACTTACCGATCTACGATAGTCCTTGTCAAGTCAAATCGAATCAATTTTAACCAAGTTCTTGAGCATCAACCGAACTCTCCTCATCTCTCAATGCGGAACCCCATCGACAGCAAGCTCAGCAGCGCCTCGGTGACCAAGCGCCAATAGTGAATCAGCAGATGGAAGCATTGCGAGAGATGGGGTCCCGCATCCCCCTCATGGCAGCTGCTTGTATCATGACTGATGCTATAGCTGATACGTAGAACTGATTATTGGGCGCACTAGAAGCGCATAGGCTGAATATATGTGATCCGCTAGATCATGTGGACTCTACGCAAGACTTTCGTGATTCAACGGATTACAGACAACCGACCTATCGTTATTCCATGCATGTTAGAATTGCTAGCTACATAGGATAGTTTCTCTGCACACTTTTTTCTGCTTATGTAAATAAACAGAGCACGAAATCAAACGTCTTTCTGTAGATGACGAGTTTAGGCTAGACTCAGTTTTGTTACACAAAAGCTTGGGTAGACTGCCGCAATTAATTTCACCACAGGAACTTGCTCCGCTGATGTTATCCCTTTAGCGGTCTGTGTTTGATAGTTTATCGCCCATGCTGCTTGTTGATGACTCCTCTGGCAAAATGTGGTTAAAACCACTAGCTACAACTCCCTTTGAGAGTCCCAGCATAATTCCAACTCCTAATAAATCTTGCTATTAAAGCAGGAACTCTGATTAAAATTGCAGTCAAGGGGTAGCTCTTAATGGTTAACTTAAAAATTGCAACAGTAAAGCACCGTTGCACAATATAGACGACACTGAGACATTAAGTTATGATCCGTGCTCAATAAAAATGGCTTCTGTCAGCCGACTATTCCAAGAAAGGCAAAGAACCTTTTACTCATGTTTAATTTCAACCTTTATGCAAAACCACGGCATTCTAAAGGAGCATTCTGAACAATTTTAGCAATAGTCTGCTTGCTGCTCACCACTCAGCACCTGCGGCCTCCAGCCCCTGCTTTTGCTGATAAAGCTGCAGGTTCCAACTCGCTGGGATCTTAAGAATCCCATCACATACCTTGGACTTCATTATTCCACAAACACACCATGCATCGTTTGCTTATATAATTCCGCTTAATCAAGTGGCATTTGCCATCTTCAATCCTCCAACACACTTCTGCAACCACATTCATGCTAATTTTATGCTAGCAGCCACTGGGACAAACAAATTGCTGCTTGAGGATACCCACGTCAAAGAGAAGTCCTGCAACAAGTACAGAGTGATGCACGGAGTGCCAAAAACTATCAATATACATAGATACATTCAACTGCTAATTTGTCCCAAACTTTCCTCCTTGTTTGTTAAATCAACAACAGACGAATAAACTGATTCCAAAACTTTTTACTTTAACCAAAATATATAATATATAACTCTAAATATAAAGCCAAAATATGCAAGTTCTGACCTGTTTCTGCCAGTTTCTGCATTCATGATCAGCTAGACATCATGAAGAATCATGGAACAGTTTGAGGTGTCAAGTTTGCAACGATGAGCATGTTTCATGATTTAATGATTTGTGAAATGCAACCTGCAAAGCATAGTAACCGAAGTCTCAGATTGCATGCATGAACAATGTAAAGCCTCTGGTAAGATTATCGAACTATTGCACTGCAAGATTCAACCATCGATTTCAACACTAAAGAAAATGTCGGAGAGTAGCAGATGCATTTAGGCGATTGATCCTACAGGTTAGCTAATGAGAATGGTCGTTTGTGGGACGGGAGAAGCCCATTAGAAGTTAGAAGAGCTCATAAACCTGCCATCACAGAATGGCAAGAGTCATGAACTGCCTAAGTTTTCCTACCAGTAGCAACAGGACCAACAGATAAAGCACTCCAGTAGCCTTGCCTAGGCTTCTACGAAAGACTATCAGTATCATGAAATGTTGATTTCAGATAGGACTCTCTGAAATCAAGAAAGGATTTTGATGTACAGGCCTAAATATGTGAATACTGTTATTGTTTCTTCTCAGCAAATCAGCTCACTTCTAAACCTGTGCATAAATGGAGGCAACTTTTCCAAACTCAAGTAGATACCAATGCTTTCCCAAGATGCTGGACGTCAAGCTGTAATTTTATTACTTTGCTGTACTCTGGTCCTAATGTTTGTCTATTGTCACTATGCACACCTTTCTCGTTTCTTTGGGTCTCTGCATGATCTCTAGGCATAGGGACTGCAACATATTTCACCTTTGGTAAATCTTCTTTGAGGAATATAAAAGAGCATGATGAACTTTTAGTGGCCTACTTACGGATGTTGATGTCTTCAGCAGCTCCCTTATGGCCATTGTTGCATAGGAAGATGATGGAAGAGTGAAACCCAGCTTTAAAGCCATATGAATTTCATCTCTGTCAGAGATGCTAGCTTCACCAACGTTCATTGGAGCATTCACACCATTCTCACATGTCGACAAGATCACAGAATCTAATGGATTATTATCCTTGTTTCCATTGACAAAGTCCTTCCCATCAACTAACCTGAGAGGCTTGGAGTTGGCAATTTTGTCCAAATCAGTCTGGGCCAGTGGTACACTATAATCACTGTATCTTAGAATCTGCCTGCAGCAGCAGAAAACACTGTTGCTGAGAGAAAACAATCTCAGAACTTTCATATCCAACTAATAAGATACTAGAGAAAGATGGGGGCAGAAAATAGAAGGAAAAGCCAAACCACACCATTCATAGTCCATTGGTTTCTGAAAAACCCGTCTGTAACCTCCTGTCATACTTGTTATAGAGAATTCCCTATGACCCACAAAAAAAAACCTAGATCAGTGTGTAGCCCAATGATAGAACCTACTCTTAATAGGATTTATGGTTAGTGAAGAAGACTTTAAGAGGGGAAGTACTAAGAGGTTTAGCCAATTAAAAAGTAATGAGAAATTTACTTGACATTGTGCACGCTCTCTGTCAAGCTGATGGAGTCCTGCGGGAGACATTGTTTTAAGTGAGGCCCAGAAACAGAACAAACAACCGTTAGAGAATATCCGGAAATATAGAGGACACTTTACGCTTATTGTGCTAAGCCAAGTTCTCTTTAGAAGTATTTTCTCCGTCTATTGTCAAAAATATTCTATTGCAGAAAAATAAATGAGTAATCATCATGCAGTTTAATATTCGGCCCAATTTCAGGCCTCCTAAGTCCACTCAAGCTGTAAGGACGATTGTCATATCTGACTGGATCACACAACCACCCTAAACGTGTTTCTGAAATTCCAGCAGAAGAGCAGGAACTCTGTGCTTTACATGCATAAAGTGCTCTATCATTAGCCAAAAATACTTCCACCAATGTAAACTTGTGGTCTGAGGGGTCACATGGTAACTTGTCCACTATCTCCCAGGCTAGGGATTGCCAATATGCAGCTTTTACTAAGTGTGTGTTGGGGGCTGGGTACATAAGCTGCAGGTCCTCTGGCCCCTAGAATTTTCACACTTAAATGCCACATATAATAGGATACAAACAAAATG
Organism: Psidium friedrichsthalianum; assembly: GCA_019149425.1. Lineage (NCBI taxonomy): Eukaryota > Viridiplantae > Streptophyta > Magnoliopsida > Myrtales > Myrtaceae > Psidium > Psidium friedrichsthalianum. The sequence goes on from JAGVVM010002662.1 coordinate 15,272, forward strand.
CATTGAATGATGCTCGTTGAATTCCCCAGAAGCACCGGACCTTCTTCGCCAAATCATGATAAATGTCTGCAACATCATTATTTGGGTAAATTACTCTTGAACTGCCACAGAAAAGGATGGACAATGTCAGATGAAACAGAAGTTGAATATTCTACTTTTTTCATGCCTTAAAACTTACAATGCAGGTTGTACTATACAAGTCTTCGCTTACCCAGGCATAGGAAGGACAATATCATCAAGTGAATATCTCCCCGAAGCAATATCCTCTGGAGTCAAAGCCTGTAAAAAGTTCAGGAGCCCTCATTCTCAATCTCGTACCTAGCATTTATCTACATATTTCAGTATGTAATTAGTGGTGCTGACAATGGCCAAAAATGAAAAAGAGTGAGCATTTTCAGATTCAGGTGCATTTTATTTTACACGTCAGTTTCCTAAATGACTTCTGTATGCGGGTTGGTGACCCCTTAATTTCTTTGATACCACTCCAACCAAATACATATTCCATGGACAGAAGCATTAAACAAAATATTTGCCAATGTGTACTGCTAGAAAGGTTCCTTGCTTTATGGGATATGAGAAAGGCTCCGTATCAGCAGATAGCCGTGAAAGAGAAATAAATTAGCTCTGACCTTAATAGGAGGATGACCTTCTGCAGGAAGATCCATTTCAGATGTCTCATCCAAATGAACATTATCAAAGGCATCAGAGGAGTCAACATTTCCACATTCTGAAACAAATTCTGCCACATTCTCATCATCATGTCCTTGACAATGTACTATGTCCCCAACCACAACTTGGTCCGATCCTGCCACGAGGTGAAAAACAGAGCAAAATTGTTCTTCTGAACCTAAGGATACCAAAAGAAAACCTCAACATGTCTTTTTGATGTAGCACTTAGCATACCGTACTTCTGCGCCCTTGTACTTGCTGCATGGTTCCACAGAAAACTCTGATAACTATGAACATACCTGGGAAGAAAGTCAAGTTAGCAACTGAAGTGAACACCTAAAATAAGAAGCCCCCTGCAAGAACTATTGGGTCCCTCATGCGCAACTATATGATGCTGCTTTCTTGAAAGAGTCTATTTACATGTTTCAAGAGGAAATCAGAAAATGCAATGTTCCTAAGGATAACCATGAAAACAGATTTGAAGTTGCACAAGATTGTTTGATGACGAAAAACATTGGAAAAGATGCTTTGAGCATCTAACAGTGGTGATTGACATATGAGCTCAACAATGTGCGCCCAAGTAAAGATGACATTTGAAAGCCTGAATGAAGGCACCAAAATGGAGCATATCCTTATAACTTGTGAGCTGCTGCCAACTAAAGCTCAGATGGAGCAACATATGTTTCGCTAACTACATAGTACTTACATCATTCTCAAAGTCCTAGGTATAGCTTTTAATGCCTGCAAGTAGTTCCCAGGAAACTTTTTCAAGGACTGGAGCTGCAATAAGCCAAAAAGCAAGATCATGCAGCATCGTCATTAAACAAAAGGATGCAAAGATACCAACATAATAATTACAGAAAATGATCATCAGATGGTGCCGGTAGAGGACGGGGGAACTTAAAGGGAAGAAAATTAGTTATGAGAAATATAAAGGACATGAAATTGCCAAGCTGGACAAAAGAATTGAACAAAAGAGCAGTTGGCATAGTAAAACAACTGCATGAGCGATTGCAAATTAAGAACTTACTACAGCCCTTTCAGCAACCAGATGACGGGGCATTCGCCTCAATGTTCCTTCAATGTCACTACTCTCCTTATAATACTCCCTTGCGATAGCTATCACATCCTTTTGTATCTACACTTTATTAAGGGAAACAGTTGTGCTATACCAGGGAAAAGGAAATAATAAGCCCTCTGAGCTCATGCAATGAACCACACAGTATATCCTTTCTCCATAAAATACTGAAAACGTCATAAGGATATCCCCCTCCCTCGGATCAAGAATCATGCTCACAGCCATTTTCCACTCTCCTCGAAGTAATGCTGCACCAATATTGTGAGTTGGCACAGAACCACTTCCAAAGCGCTGGTAGAGAAAAGAAAAGTTGAATGTATTAATCACCTAGCCGAACAAAATAATTTAGCAAATATTAAGAGCTGCACCACATAGCAATAACTTCATTAGCTGATTAATATAGAAAATTACTCACTGACAGTTTTGGTTAGATTAAAGAAACAACCCATGCAATGCTGATATTGATAAATTGATTCGAGTTAGTATAGCTAAAACAACATGCCGTGCGTCAGTATAGGCAGGAAATCCTGCGCAAATTCAAGCCAACCTGCTCTGAGCAAGATTCAGAGCAAGTCATGGATTTGGTCAAGGTCAAAGCTGGTCTAGTCCATTTTACCTAGGCAAGCTTTCTAAACTACGATGTGGCACCACGTCATTATGAGCTGTTTTAGCTTTCTTATTACATCCACATTAGCACTTCTCTTCAACCCGATAGATTTTGCACTGCTCATTTAAAAAAATTAATTAATTTTCCCTTGCTGCTGCCAGGCAAAGTTAAAGTCATGGAACTGTTTGCACTATCTGCACATGACCTGGTTAAGGCTAAACCAGCAAACTTTACAAAATTATTACAAAATTATCATGTAAAAGAAGAAGTGGAGATAGTCAATGCCTTCACTTTGCATATCCAGAGATTTTACCAACTTGGGATCCATTCCGTAGGTGTTACACAAGTTGTTTGACTTTAAGTACTATTGTCTATCTCTTTGCAATTAACCCCTTTCAAATAAGGTTGCTATGTGTGACGCACACTGAATGTTGCAGATGTCCGATCCATAAAATTCATTCCCCTCAATTTCCTCAAGTCTTGTCCATCTCCCTTTAGGTGCTCTCGTTAATTTTCATGTCCAGCTGCATGTACTTCTTTCTACATTTTTTCTCTTAAGTTACTGCCACCCCGAGAAAGTCATGATTGTTCTCCACAATAACCAGTTGTTAGCCCTCTGGTTTGCTCATAACAAAAAAAGTTTCATCTAGCAATGTGAATTTAGGGCACAATCTGAATAGAAGCTCATGTTCTTGCAGGACCATGGAAATGAGGCCGGCTCGATGCATATGAGAGACAAAGGATGTGAAAGGTCAAATTTGTCTCAAATACACTTCTCCATCAGCTTTATCATGTTATGAGGTTAGAAGGAAAAGGACCAGCAATATACACTACATTCTCATGACAAACACGGGGACAAAAAGTATGTCGGATGTGAAGGATACAATTAGATGAACTAAATGATAGAGATAATAATAGTCTGGAAAATACTTGCAAGCCAAAGTAGTTGATGAACCCCTGCTTTCCTAAAGCATCTGCTGCTGCTTTGATGGTATCTTCTGAATCTGCAATAACCCCACTATGAAGAAATGCATGTTGTATTAGCATAGACTATGGAAGGTTTAATGCAACCACACATAAAAGTGACAATATTCCTACCGTAGCGTGACTGTAAATCTATTTCCCAAGAGCTGCCCTAAAACAAGTCCATCCTTCACATAGCTGAAATGGAGCAGCTAAAAGTGTTGGATGTCATGTATATATATACAAGACAACAGCAGAATGTAAATAACATTCTCCCTCACCAGAAGTCACCAACTTTAATACCAATCAGCTTTTTATTCAGAGATGCCAATTTACTTGCGGATTGCTTGAATACAGTAACCTGCATATGCAAAAAGAAACCTAGCTCTGAATTGTGAACATCTGCCCGAATGACATATCCTAGAAGTACAATGGTAATAAAAAAAATCTACCAGAACTACCAGGTCTTCTCTATAACTTTGAAATTTTTAATTTTAAGCTCCAAAAGCAAGCATGAAAGGGAACCTTGAGAGAACAACAATAATGATAGTTTTTGAGGATTGCATATATCATTCTATTGAGGGGAAGGGGTTCATCAAGTAGATCAATGTGCTATTCAAAAACTTTTGCAGAACAGATGAAAGGGAGAGTCCCAGAATTAAATTACTTGGAATTTTAAGCCAAAACAATCATTAATGTCCAGTACTACAAGAATATATCAGTTATGATTATTTTGCAGCTAATTATTCTTTCAACAGTTAACGACAAATATACAGGCATATGCAGTGGTACTTTCACAAAATCTTTCAGAAATCCTAGCTGAAAAACTGCACCAACATCAACAAAAGATATCAAGAATACCATGCTTTCATGTAACAGGCATGACACTGAGGATGACTGACTTCTCATAGATTCGTTTTTTTATGGCACTGCTTGGAGAAGTTTTAGTCATCTAGAATCTTCTACTATTTAAAATGGAGATGACTTACAATTTGAAGAAAGGCCACATGAAACTTTTTACCCATGACATAGCAGAGACACTATGAAGATTGAAATTGCTTTCAAATGACAATATAGATTAAAAACTCAAATAAGGAAGAAGCATGCCTAGTATTGATTACCCTCTGAGTTGAAACAGCTCGCTTGTCCTTGGTGCCCGCAAACCCAAACGATCTCGACTGAGAAGTGAAAAGATGAATCATCTTAATGGGAATGAACCCAAATAATATGGTCTTGATTTTTACCACACCTCGGAAAAGGACTGTTTTTATCATAGAGGAACTTTCTTGGTGAATATAGATTTTCAGTTGCATGATCACACATGCCATGCACCAGAAATTCCAGGAGAACAGCATCTGTCAGAAATGAGTTTCCAGTATAGAATCATAACCTACCTGGGTGCCCAGCATCTTTCCTATAAGACCCAAGGCCTCCTGTGTATCCTTATTTTCCTTGTAAAGATGAAACCTGCATAACAGTGGTCCTAAGTAGTTATTTAGATTGTACATGAAAAAATCAAAGAACGGCTAAAAGATGTTAACTGGCAAAGATACACGACAGATGATCTGAAGGTATCGAATAAGTATTAACAATGTGAGTCTTGTTGAAGTCTAAGTCATAATTAGAGCATCGAAAACAGTAGTGTAGTCACATCCTCACTATATAAAGGACAAACAGCATTAGCTATGTCCATCCTGACAATATCACTAACCTGTTATTATTTTTTGATATACGCTCCTGACCTCACCTCTTCCATGTGCAAATGCAATTTTTTCTAATAACTAGTCAAATCACTTACATAGAGCTTAAACAAAATTATTGTCAATTATAGTGACAGATCACACTAACAGCTTCTACTAGTATGATACTAACACCGTCCCATAAATTTCATAAGTTTAGCTCTTCATTATACTCTTGTTCATTTACCAAAATGGCGATCTAGTTAATATCTCTGAAGAATGGGATACTGAAAACCACGAAGAAAGCATACTCTATGAAACTCCTAAATTAGCTAGCTAACAATTAAGTCCACGATTTGATCTGCACAATCACTAATGATGTGGCGGGATTCTTTCCTTTTAGGTGTTGACAATTACATTTAAGCTGATGGAACATCTACTTGGTAGTAAAACAAGGTCATGAACATAAATTGTCGGAAAAATGCAATTACAGCTCAACATTCAGACTTACCTAAGGAACTTCCCAACATGTTCAGGCCAGCTACTTGAACCTCGGCTATCAAAAGGCCCATCACCTCTTTCCTTCCGCTTCTTTGACATTTTACCCCTGGACTGACCTCCAGAGCTTACTCTCACCCGAATGCACTTTGTCGAGGCATCTGGCCCATCAATTGTGTCGGTAACAAGAAATTTGAATTTCTCTTTGAAATAATTATGAATTGCCTGGAACATGCAATAAGAATTACATCAAATTTGATATTGCTGTAGTCAATAATCAAATTATATTTGCTAATGCCGAACCAAAACATCCAAGATTGAGATCAATATGCTCGCAAAGACCTAAAATGACTGAGATGAGGACCCCAATTAATGGAAACACGCAATACTAAGAAGGATTGGGGTGAAGCAGAACGTTTGTGACATCTGACTTGTCAAATTCACCTCAACCAGAAGAGCATTTGAATTTCCTCTGCTCAGAACATCAACCAGACAACAATCAGGATAACGCTGAGTTTTTAGTTGTTGTTGTAGAACATAAACCACACATAATTTTACCATTTACCTGAACCGGGCAATGGGATACTTAATTAAAAAACACAAATAAAAAATCCACCAAAGCACAAGCAGCACACCGTGCGATGAATTTTGTCACGATTTGGAGAAAGAACTATAGGTGAGAGGCTCTCTCCAGCACCGGATGTAATTTGCGCTATAAAACTTTGGAGCAGGTCGGCATCAGAGTCACCGGCAAGAGTCCTAAAAGATTCGATCTCTGCATCGTAACTTTTGTTCAGCTGACCGGAAGCATTCGTCTCGTTCTCCTCTGCGAGGTGAATGGGCTATAAAAAGGTACATCATCTTCAGACCTTCACGACAGTCAAACATGAATGCAACGTAAAGAACCAAACTTCACACATAATTTACCTCGGCAGGGGCATCCAATGTGGTCAGACGAACAACATTTCCCTCCAAATCCACTTCATTGACAATGAAATCCGAATACCTGTACAGAGTCCCACGAGCATATTCAAAAGTCAGGAAAAAGAAAAAGAGGCTCCAATAAGACATAACACCCAGGAGACTGAATGCCCGAAACCCAGAAATTAAACAAAAGAGGGCACGCGATTTCACTTCATTCGATCGCCGAAACGACTCTGCGACCGCGCGAGTTTCTGGATTTACAAATTGGAACGAAGAAGAAACTGAGCATAGCATGAGCGCGGGTGAGTTCGCTTTACTGGACCTTTGCTTGAGGATGCCGCGAAAGCCGGGGAGGTCAGATATGTAGCAGACGATGCCGACGTCGGACTCTTCTGGGGTTTTCATCGCCATGGTTTTGGGATGGTGGAAGCTCTAGCAGAGTGGCAGGCAGAAGTGCTGCAACTGTTATTGGAGCTTTGTCGCTTAAACAGTACAGTAGGGTTTTAGAGCTCCCAGAGATTGTTCAAAACCAAGTGTTTTTCTTAGTGAATCTTAAGAGCTAAACTTTGAATTTTGGATTCATAAATTTAACAATTTATAAGACTAAAAGACAATAATTTCAAGCTGCGTTTGTTTCGTGAAAAATCAAAAATTTAAAAAAAATTCAAAAAATAAATTTATATCTTTTAGAAAATTTAGTCAATGAAAATATTTTCATTATCGATAACACTTTATATCTAATTATTTTCACAATGATGAAAATATTTTACATTCATTCATTTTTATTAGCGATACAAGCATTTATTTTTTAAAAATATTTTTCAAATCTTTGATATTTCGTGAAACAGACACATCCACCGTCTTTCACTTTCTCTTATTTGACTTGATCTAAATTTGTGATTGCTGCATTTAAATTTTTTTAATCCACAGCATTTGAAATTTTTCACTTTACATCATAATCTTCTGAAATTCGGATACTGCTTTCAAATTTTGATCTACAAGTATCAAAATATGCATTTTTTTTTGTTCGAATGCAAACAAAATAAAGACTACCTAAAATTTGAATTTTGGATTCGATGAAATTAAAGAATGCCACATTTATATCCGATAACACTCACCTACAAATAAATCTTTTTTTCCTTAAGCAAGTATATCTTTGATTTAGCTCTCACTCGACCACGGAGATCAATTTACGGAAAAGTCTAGTATCTTTATATTAAGGAAAGGAATCGACAATATATTTCAAACGCAATATTCGATCTAGCTCTTTCATATCCTCCTACCAACCTCGATGAGATGCCACATAAACTGAAAATCCGAATATCCAAAATAGACCTGATGAACGGGTTGGCTACCAAAAAGGCAAAATGGGAGGCCTGGACAAGCAATTAAATTATGGGCTTGGTCCATCTAGGCCCTGTTAGTGGAGTCGTTTTTATACGGGACTTTAATAATTTCTAAGCTTAAGAAGACTTAGGTAAGTCTAAAGAATGATTGTCAAGGGGCTTTAGGATGAAAACTAACATTGGGAAAGCCAACCAAATATTGGTCTAGAGTTTTTTCTTCCAAAATTACACTCACTTATTCTTTTAAATTTTGATTTTGCCCCTCGACTTTTTTGTTATATGATTTTTCATTAAAAATTTAAGAAAATAAAAGAAAATCAAACGCCATGGCTAGTTGGCTACTACGGCCGCCACTGGCTATTGGCCTGGGCTCACACGGCCCAACTGATAGCCGCTAGGGGTCATGAGCAGCCCTTGACATGGTTCGCTTGACCCCTAATACCCTTGGGCCACGGCAAGTGGTAATCATAACCCTAGGGTTTGGATTTTATTTTTTTAATGATTTTTATTTAAAAAATAAGCATGTTAGAAAGTCCCTTTGCAAATTTGTTTTGCCAAATGCTAATTAGCCCAAAGCTATTTTTCAAAGCATTTTTTTACCAAAGTTATTTATATTTTCCTAAAATCCCTTAGGCTAAAGATATTTGCATATCCCCCAAAGCCTGTTTTCAAAATTGAACCAAATCCACTGTAAAAATCTATAGTACAATTAATTTATCTAGATCTCCCAAATGATAGGGCTAATATAAATAGAAGGACAAGATCCATAAATGCTCCCACATCAACCAACCAATTGAATCCTCAACAGTTTGATTATTGGTGAACCGATCCCTTGCGCTTGAATTTGTTCAATTAAGTCCTTAATATTTGAAAAGGTTGCACTAAAGTTTCAAGGAGGCCTTTGTGGTTTTGTCACGCAGTGATGAACGCAATTCCTCTCGATTTCCCTCCCTCCTGCTCGAGATCGTATTACAGCACTTCATATCGCAAATAACAAGACGCCGTATCCTTAATGCTAGTAAAATGGTATCTATATTTTGTGCTAATTGAATTTTAGGGTTTGCTCAATCTGAACTTTCAATGGTAACTTGAGGATTTTGGAGGGAGTGTCCGAACAAGATTATTTTTAAACAGAGAGAGTTGTGCCATTCGTCTAAAAAAAAAGCACCTTTAAATTAAAAATGCCACATAGGTATAACATAAGATTTTTTGACTTCAAGAACCCATTAATTTTTTTTTCATGCAAGAACCCACTAATTTGACTGTGCCTTTTTTGTATCCTTGAAAATGCCGAGGATTCTGACCAAAAAAAAAAGAAAATGCCGAGGATACTGATCCTATGGATAATGTCGAAAGTCTCTGACTAATTGATGGTAAAAAAGTTAAAGGTATTTAATTGACAAAATTAAAATAATGGGGGGCCTAATTTACGAGCCAACGCAAACGTTAAGGACTGATTTGCAAGTAAGAAAGATGCGAATATCGGATTCGCAGGTCGTCGGGTAGTGTCCCACTGTTCCCTCGGAAACTCTCCGTCGTTAGTGTTCCATCAACTCTCTCTCTCTCTCTCTCTCTCTCACAACAGATCCAAAAGGCCGTCTAGAGAGAGAAGTCCGCACTCAACACATACCCTGGTAAAGCTCGAACATTGGTGGAAGAGAGGTAGACAGAGCGAGCAGAGAGAGAGAGAGAGAGATCGGATCGCGAAGCATCGGCTGTTTTGATTCGGCCTTTAAGATGGTGACGAAATCGGAGGAAGACCAGCTGAACAGGCTCGAGAGCCAGGTGGACAACGGGGGCGGCGGCGCGTGGGAGTACCTCTGCCTCGTCCGCAAGCTCAAGGTGCGGCGCCCGGACAAGGTCTTGAAGCACGGGTTGGCGGTTCTGAACGATTTCAATAAGCGATCGGCTCTTGGGACCGAGGGTAGGTCTTTCGGATTGAATTCCAATGCAGTTTCAGATTCATGTTTAGGTTCACTCGATTTTGATGTTAGATGGTGAAGAGCTGTGCACGATTCTTGAATTGTCATGTGATTAAGGGATCTTATTGTATGGGGTGATTACTTCTCAAAGTTGCAAAATTGTTGGATGTGAACCATTGGGCTCGTCACGTTGCGCTTCTTTCCTTTGTTTCTGAAATCACAAGAGCTGTTTAATTCTTGCCTTTTGTAGTTAGATTTCTATGGGAGATTTGGTGGTGAATTGGACCGTGTAAGTATTTGTTTAGCCATTGACTAAGTGAAGATAAACCTCGGGAATGAGAATGTTTCCCCAGTTTGTTTAGCGCAGTATTCCCATTTATCTGGTCAAAAGGTGAATTTAAAAAAAAAAATCGAAAGACTTTTTCACCGAGCTAATCTTACCCCTGAGAATGCCGGTAAGTTTTCGGACTTCTTTCATCTTAATCCTTTCCAGCACGACATCGTGAGTCAATAACATGCCACGAGACACTCTAGTGCTCATTGGAGTGGACACAAGGAATGAAGTTTTTTTGGTTAAGCAGACAATGGTCGTTGCAACTCACGGAGTACAATAATTGTCCTTCCAGTGGAAGTTTTATAGGCATAGCATGCTGACCTCTGCAGCACAGATTGAAAAGAATGTCAAAAATTAACTAGCTGTCCTTCCATTAGAAGTTTTATAGGCATAGCATGCTGACCTCTGCAGCATAGATTGAAAAGAATGTCAAAAATTAACTAGCTATCCTGATTTATGGTAACTCACCTTTGATCAAGTCTGATGGTGCTTTGTGTCACAAAAATATCGGCAAGGACATTTGTGGCTAATAAAGATTTTGACGGTTTGATTGATCATTCTTCTATCTTTCAATGAGAGGCATCTGCTGGTAACTTTGATTTAGTTACATTTTCGTCTTAGAGTTGTATTTGGTGAAATATTTAGTTTGATTTCCCAAAAGTAGCTGCCTTTTTTTTTTCCTTGTTCTGATTCATATCCACCATACTTTTAATATAATATGCTATTTTTCTTGTAGATTGGACTCTGTGTGAGCAAGTAGCAATTGCAGCAATGGACTGCCAATGCCTAGATGTTGCAAAGGTGGAAATTCTCTCTTTTTTCCCAGATCAATGTGTATTCATCCTTCACATTAGCCTCTAGTTTATTATTTGAGGCTCTGTTTTGAGTATCACTTGCTTGTGAAGGTTATTTCTCTTCATAATGTTGCGTTTTAAGATCTTTATATGTTCATATATGTACTTATATTACTAGGTTTTTACAGCAGACTGATCAACTTTTTTTTTTAGTTAAGCCAAAATCCACTTGCCGCTTGAACTTCAGTTTTTTGTTAATCTTGCCTCATCATGTTTGCTCTTAAGCAAATTTCATTGATTGTGTGTAATGATTGACAGGAATACTAGTATTTTGCGTTAGCAAATCTTCTTCTTCTTAAAATTGATGTCGTTGCTCAACAATCTTCTGCAGGACTGTATCAAGGTTTTGCGTAAAAGGTTTCCAGAGAGTAAACGAGTGGGTAAGTTGGACTAATGTGTGGACTAGTTGATTTGTAATTCCTGAAAGTTTGGATCAAAATTTCAACGAAATTAATGTCCTTACCTCATAGAGACTATGATCAGAGCCTTAGTAAATGCTTCCTTTCAGGTGACAGTGTTGTATGTGAGCCAATTGTTTCCTTCCATGCTTTCTTTCATCCAACTCTTTGTGATTCGAAATCTGCTACATATTCTCCTTCAAATTATGCAAGAGTTTCAGTTGAGCTCTTTGTGACAAAGAATTAGCCTTTCTACCTACAGTATTAGAGAAGACTCGTAAAAACTGATCAAAACAATGGAGAAATAATACTGAACCAACCATTGTTGACACATTGCGTAGGAACTTGGAAGTGGTAACACCACTTTAGTGTTGTTTAACATGTCCAAATTTTTCTGTTAATAGTTAGCTGGTTAGCTTTTAAGGCAGGTCCAGCCCAATGAGGCTAGCACAATGAGACGGCTATTTGTATGCCTTGGTTTACAGCTGTGGTTCATCTATGTATATTTTCTGCAAGTGGCCTTAGCCTATGAGATTGATGAGGATGATGAGTAACAATGTCACTATAAAAAAGTATCCGCTCGGTGTGTCATCTTTGTATTGATGATGAAATAAGGATGACATGTTTCCTTCATGTTAAGGCAGATCTCATTGTTACTTCATCTGACGTGATTGAGAACAAGTACACGCTATTTGCTCATTTTGTTATTTCAGTTATGTGATGTATGGGCTATTATGCAGGGAGGCTCGAGGGTATGTTGCTTGAAGCGAAGGGGCTATGGGAAGAGGCCGAAAAAGCTTACTCAAGTTTTCTAGAGGATAACCCTTTTGATCAAGTAAGTTTTGGGTCTTTGGTGTCGCAAAAACTGCAGTCGATTGAATATTAATGAAATAACATGCTTTCTTACTAATTTTTGAAATAGCAAAGTCATATGCTTCTATATCTGAATATTTTCCTCTTGTAAAGGTAATACACAAACGGAGGGTTGCTGTGGCAAAGGCCCAGGGCAATATCTCTGCCGCCATAGAGTGTCTCAACAAATATCTTGATACGTAAGAGACCATAAACTATAGATCGTTTATCGAAGCTGGGGTGGCTTAGTGTGACTTCACTTTTTTCTCTAATTCCCTTTTTCAACAGATTCATGGCAGATCATGATGCTTGGAGAGAACTCGCAGAGATCTACGTCTCCTTGCAGATGTAAGATTTTTCTATATTAACTCAGAAGATAATGAGGAGGCTATATTTGTATGTATTATCCTTTCAATTCCCATGCTGATCTATACTTTTTTCCTGCCTTCATTAGGTATAAGCAGGCAGCATTCTGCTATGAGGAGCTAATCTTATCTCAACCAACAAATCCGTTATATCACATAGCCTATGCTGATGTGAGTGAAATTTTTCCTTTTTTTTACTTTCTGAACAGTAACTATACTTGAAGCAGGGGTGGTGAAGCAAACTTGGTACAATGTCGTATATTGCACGTGCAAACTCTTGTGCGACACCAAATGAGAATACTTGCTTGACCATATTATCATTTCAATCAATCTCTTAATAAGGTGGTTCCTGAGTAGAGATTTGCTAAGAAACTTTTATGAACATGTTTCTTGTAATGCCAAACTTCTTTCCTACATTGAGATCTATAATTTGAACCTTTCAGTGAGTATCTTGTTTCAGTTTTGATGCTTTCTTTCATCACATTGTGAATGATCGTTGCTTGTCAATAAAGCTAGATATAACTGCCATATTCTTTTGGGAAAAACAAAAAAAACAGGTTCTCTATACAATTGGTGGACTAGAGAATCTTCAGGCGGCTAAGAAATACTATGCGTCCGCTATAAATTTAACAGGGGGCAAGAATCGAAGGGCACTTTTTGGTATCTGCCTGGTGAGTTCTTTTGTCCTTCTTGAAAACTCAACTGTGGATAAGCCTAATACTCCATCTTATGTGCATAAAATGGGCTTACTTTGTTCATGGTTCAGTTTGTCTTGTTAAATTCCATTGCAAGTCACAAGGAACTGCCTCTTCTTTTTACCTCAGTGCACATCTGCCATTGGACAACTTTCTAAAGGACGGAACAAGGAAGATAAAGAGAGTCCTGAGCTACAATCACTGGCAGCGGCGGCTCTTGAGAAAGACTACAAGCAGAGAGCTCCCGACAAGCTCCCATTGCTAACGTCTGCCTTAAAAAGCTTGAGAGTATCTTCGTAACTTCCAAAATCAGTGGAAGCCTCTCATTTTCGCCTGTGATCAGGAACCACAATGGGCCATCGAGGATTTGCACGGAGATTGGCTTTCAGTTTAACTTATTTTTAGGCTCATACTGTGGACAGGATTTTGACTCTTCTTTGAAAGATATTTAGTACGATGATACATCGGATCGTTTAAGGTGCACCTGTCATTGTATTGACATTTACGATGCCCCGGTGGGTTGCGGTAATTTCTTTTCCCTCATTCCTTCGAATGTTAGCTGCTTTCATATCTATTGTTGCTGTGTTTCGTCTGTATTTCATCCTGGGTTTGATAAGACGCTCCTCCTTTGGTCCCCGCTAAACTGTGCACCTGCTTCTTGATGTGTTTATTTGTTCGGTGTCTCAAGACAAAGATTTATAGGGACATTATTCTCATGTATCCCGCCATCTTTGTTTTGCAAAAGCCGTGTACAGCAGGTTTTAACTTGTATATATTTACACGAATCGACACGTTTTCTCTTGCTAGTCGAGTATTTGGCTCATCATCTCAATTAAATCAAACAGTTACGAGGTCTCCATGTTAAGGCGAAGATTGCATACATGGCCCGCTGAGCTTGACAAGGTCTGCCGATGTACATAGATAGGATCATGCCTAATCCATAATCCACGGTTTGGATTGGAATAATGGTTAAAACTCTGCCATCTTAATATCTTCAACTTAAATTTAAATTTGACATCAAGATAAGTGCGAGTATTATGAAAATCTTGTGACTTGATCATCAAGTTTTATCATACAAATACATTGTCTCGCTTATCTTATTTCAAACATAAGAAAAGGTTATCATGCATTCTTTAAGTCAGGAGCCATGATTATCTTCATACACCCGAAAATAGATGAGTTCTAATTATTCTTGGAAGCAGAATCCTAGTAGAACTCGGGTGATTCACCGAGTAGAATTAGGAAACAGCTCTTATTAATACAAAATCTCTAAAGCACACCCTTGCGACTCATTCCCATTCCACTTCAAGCAAAAATATTTCACTGAATTGCGAATTCGCTTTGGTAAGATTAGTGATTGAAGATGGAGTTCAAGTTCATATTGTACAATCCTTCGATCCGTAAAAGAAGGGTTATTTACGTGCCGAGAAGAGCAAGAACTCCGCGTAAATCTTGTGGTGGAACGATAAGTCTCTCTAACTACATCAAGGGGAAATATCTCAGCCCTCGGCAGGTAGAGGAGAGAATAGCGACACTCAAGTACACCAGAGACTACTCGTTCTATTTGCCGAAGATGGCGATCGTCGGCCTTCGTCCAACGGTCCGGTTTCTCTGTTGAGATTCGTCCTTAATGCAGAAGAAGGCAAGAATGCGGCCAGAGCTTAGGGTTGTGAAGGTCTTCAGCGTTGGCACACAGAGGGAAAGAAAGTTCCTTCTTCATGGAAAGGATATATAGAAAGCGATCTCGCTTGGGAAAACTACATCTAGATGTACAGTTTTAAAGCTTAAGCCACATGATCATCGTATTGTTGCTGCTGATTTGTGTAGCTTGCTACACACATTCTTCTGAAATTACGTATAGATTTTACCTAACTCTCTCTTTCTATCTACCTTGCACATATGTATTATAAAAACTAGAATTTTACGAGTAAAATACATGCAATGCCAAGGAAAATTGCCCACAAAATCCTAAACCCATTGCATTTTTTGCTAATTCAATCTTATACATTTTCACATTTGCCAATTAAGTCATCCGGCTAATTTAGATTGAAAATCGATGAAGCGAGCGTCGGCCGTTCTACGTGGAAAGGGCAGCGCTCACGTGGAGAATTTTTTATAATATTTCAATATTTTTTTCTAATTTTTTAATTTTCTTCTCTTTCCTTCTTTACTCTTTATTTATTGTGGCCGGCAGAAGGTAGCCGGATGAATCAACCGACATATATGCAATTTGTTTTGCCGCTAGCTAAGTCAACTCAAATCAATTAGCAAAAATATTTTCTTATTGGAGTTCAAGTTTTAAAAACTGTTGTGGACCTAATTTCAACTGGATTTTAGTTGATTCGATGAGGACATAAATGCGTGGACAATCACACAACATCACATGGATCGTATGCATGCCTAAGCCAAAATAGCTTTTAGGAGAATGAGTCTCTCCACATGAAATTTGAGAAAAGTATCAAAAAAAATTTAAAACCTATTACATGATACAAATTCAGTCCTAAGCCTTTTAAGTAGACCAATATAGTTCTAAACTTTTTCAAATTGTATCAATCCAATCCACCCAACCTAATTTTATTCAAAAATCACTAATGTGAATGCTGACTGTCTTACGTGGCACGGCTAGTGCTGGCATTGGCTTTGGTGTGGACATGTGTAGGTGTTTTTAAATTCAATTTTTTTCCTTGTTTTTCCTTCCCCTTTTCTTTTTTTTGCAGCCATGGTCGGCGAGCTTTCTTTTGCCAGGCTTGGATGAGGCTTCACCCATAGGCGAGGGCGAGCGCTACAAGCTTGGTTGAGGCTCACCCGACCCTACCCTCGCCTGAGCGACACCCGGAGGCTCTCGACCTGATGAGCGACGGTCGACCTCACTAGATATGGCGATAGATTTTGGATCTTGTTGGTAATTTTTCCCATGAATTTCATCCTGGAACGAGGGAAGACTGGCCGCATCACATGCATCGATGCTAGTTCAGCACATACCTAAAAATTTAGGAGGACATGTGGAAAACAAAATTAACATATTGGGACACATTATTTTCGTGATTAGGCAGTGACATGAAGCATGGAAGAGCTTAACTAGTTGACTATTTACTAGATCAAGATCATTGGTATTGCTCGTTACTTAAGCTATAAGATTCACAAAGTCTGAATGAGTCGACGATCTTTAAAGCGTGAGATATTACAGGTACATATCCAACTAGAGTTTAGAACTGGTCAGAGCCGAGCAAGTTGATGTTGGTTTTCGACCACCAAAAAAAGTGAAAAAAAAAAAAGGAGTTGATGTTGGTTGACGTTTACATTTGAATTCTTCTGAAATTAAATGTGCTGTTGGGAATTACAACTTAAGTCACGATCGGATAAGGAAAGCTTGAAACGAATGGAGTCGGCATAATGAAAGAAATGCGAAGCTAATGATGCACAAAAAATGAAATGAAAATGAGAACCCTCATTTTTTCTTGAATTATAGTGTAAACAGTATGTGACGTAGCTCGAGTAGAAAGTATTGATTTATTTCTTAGGGCAAGGATTTAGGGTTAGTGTCAATTAATAAGTTGGAACAACGTTCATGGTTGTCGTTTCGTTGTCGAAATCGTTTCAATTGTCTATCTTGTTTGCCAGTGGAAAGGGCATCAAGTTAGGGTTCATATTATACGTCAGACAGAGAGGGAGATATAGAGAGAGGCACCTGAATAGTGAGTGACAGATGATTGCTGCTGTATTTCTTATCTTTCTGTCTAGTGAAAGAAGTTTGCTTTTTTGTATCTGCTTCTGACACGTTAGTTTGAGTACAAACTACACGGCCAGAATAAATTCCTACACGCAGGATCCATAAATGTGAACAATCGCTCAAAACGTATGTTAAAAGTGTTAGGAAAAAAAAAGTGTATAAAGGGAACAAATGAAATCAAACTCGGAGGCGTGAAAGAATTTTTTATCCCACAATGTTGCTAATGGTTACCGGAGAAACTCCTTCAAGAATACGCGCGAGTCTCAACCGAGAATTTTAGATAGCAATTCTAATATTTCTCCAAACTCTCAAAGAAAAATTTTTAAAAAAGAATGATGTATCCCCATTGAAAAGAAACGAATATGTGGAAGTTGAAGTGAGTGAACAATAAACAGAATCGCAGTGTATATATTAGCGAAAAGTACACAACTCTTTATTAAGAAAATTGTAAATTCAGACACAACTTTTCATATCTGCATAACTCACAAAAATAATAAAAAATAACTACAACTCATATGTGAACAGTCGCACTGTTGATTAATTAATTTATCATAATTTCAAAAATAACAATAATTGTTGATTAGTGCCAACACAACTTTTCATACGTAGATAACTCACAAAAATAATAATAAAAAAATAACTGCAACTCGTACGTGAACAATTGCAATGTCAAGTGTGCAAAGTGTACCGCACCCGCATACGAGTATAGTAGGGTGTAGCCCACTTGCCCATTTCTTATTTGAATACTATAATGGCCTTTTTACTAATGAAGTGTTTCACTCTTTCCCTTTCATCCCACGTGGGGCAATAAAAATGCACTTTTTGTTGTTTTACGAACAAACATCAACAAAATGCATAGTTGTAACAGATCCCAAATCGCAAGGATTCTAAAATGCTTCAAGAGATTTGGGACGTCATAATCCAGCATATCATCCACAGCTCGTATCATTTTTTGGCCTTACTTCTCAAATTATCTATGTTGTAACCACTTAATGTCTTCTTAAAGTGCTCCGCATTCGGAAAATCCCCCGGAAGCTTGCAACCCCATTCATGCAATGAACAAGTAATACACCCGAACTCAGAATGCGTGCACATGGGAAGAGAGAACCTTGGCAAATTCGCCTTCCAAATTATCAATGAGTCTCTATTGGCCTTAGCTCTGCCCATCATAACATGAATCTCCTTTTAAGATGGCTGATTATGAATGCATGAATCTTAGCAGCTCGAGCACGTTCCACAAATTCATTGAGCTGGTAGAATCATATAAGATTGGAATACATATTTCAAACAAGTGTCATGCACCAGTTGATCTGACGTTCCCTTATTACCCATACGTACGGCTGCTTTAGAATTTTCTTCCCAAGTCATCCTTACTAACAAAACTCACAAGGATTGCGAGAGAGAAACCTTTAGAGAGAAAAACTTTGTACTTGGGAGACAATACAAACGAGGTGAGGAGAACTATCTATATATAAGTACTTCTCTCATTACAATTCACAAAGCTCTCTTCAATCTAATGATGGAGATTCTAACTTCTCCTCTACCAATTACCCATTTTAATTACAAGAATGTACATTTTCCATATTGCATTCCCCTAAAAATATTCTACAGAACTAAAGAAATCCTAGAAGACTCGCCCGATCTTCTTGTATCGCCCTCGGTACTTTGTGCATGGAAAACCTCTAGACCGTAACACAAACATCAAGAAACTTACTTGCATGGAGAAACAACACAATAACCCAGGTTATGTTCTAACACTTATATTCTACTAGATATCCTATAAGAACACAAATACAAGTAGAGTAACATTAAGCATACACTTACCTTAAGATCGCATGTCTTCTTTCGGATATTCTTTAGGTCCGATAAAAGGTCCTCATGTTCTTTCTCAATGTTAGAGATAATTATGGGTTTCTCTAAGATAATTTTTATCTCTCAAGATTGCACATGGATTGCACGAATGTCTCCCTTTGACTATGTGAGATATTATCTTAGAATAGTTATTTGATAAAGCCTATAAATAGGCTGATGTATTATTCGTCAATACATGCATCAATACATGCACATATTCCACATTTTTTTCTCTTTGACATTATTATTCTTAACGCCTTCTTTCTAAAGCAACCCTAGTACATCGGCTGCAAGTAGACACACCTGGAGATCACCGCAAGCAGGAACGTAATGGCTAGGAGTATATTGCTCAGCGCGCACGCAATCGTGGGCGTGGAATTTTTTAGGCCGACCAAGTAGAACACCTGGTCCATGAACGCCCTGCAAATTTTTGGTGGAACTCTAGTTCGTCAGCATGATTTTGATGTATTTGAAGATTATTCGTGGGCGAAGCATAAGCTTTTTGGCGGGAGACCTTGTTCCTGCGAAATGGATGTTTTACGACAAAATAGGCATTTGTGGTCGATACTACTATCTATATGGAGAATTTCAAATTTGCAGCAGACTTCAGTTTACTCATTTATAACTTGGTCGAGAAAAGGGAAGTTAGGCTCCTCTTCATACAATTGAGTAGACAAATGCGTCTTCTTACGTCCATCAAAATTAGGGTTGTTGGTGTTATCTAATTTAAGCTCTTTATTTATATTTCTACCAAAAAAATTCTTGAGTAGATGTTCTCGCGGTTCATAAAAATTACATTTTTGGTAAGGATTGCATTTTGTTTTTCCTCGTCGCAGCATGATTAATTATGGATCGAGCTCGGAGGAGCGGAGATGTAATTGAAGCTGTGACATCTTGGCATAGTAAGAAGTATTTCCAGAAATTAAATTCATCGTACGAAAAAGATAAATCGGATATACCATCAGCATCAAACTAGCAAGCAATAGCTGTTTTAAGTGTATTGATAGTTGTAATTATCTAATTTGCAGATCATACAAATTTGATGAACCAAACAAACCAAATAAAATGCGCTTTTAGGGCTCTGAGTCTTTAGACTTGTGGGCTTCTCAGGGTCCAGAGATGCTGATTGAATCTTGGAAAAAAGTAATGATGAGTATAATAAAATAGATAGTGATTTAGATTTTATTTATTTTTTGCTCAAATGATTTAGAAATTTAGTACGCAGGTGTCACGGGCCGGCAGATTTAGCTGCGAAATTAACCCGTGCGGCGCCTGACGGAATTTCCTAAGCAGCATGGGTGTGGGAACACCAGATAAATAACCGGCCGTGACACCAGCGTACTCATTACGTGGCATTCTATTTATACAAGTTCAACATGCCTATATGTCAAGCGCAACTCTTCTTCTCTATTCGCATTGTCGTAACTTTTAAGGATGAGCAATTCGAGTATATTACCTTGTTGACCTCGTGCAATGCCCTTTAATAGTTAAACTAGTGGAAATTTATTTTAACATGTGAAAGAATTCAATTATACTATTAATTTCAAAAAGGCAGGTCGCTCATTTAAGGTTTAATATCATAAAAAATTTCAAATGATGTACTTGTGATAAATTTATCAAAAACTATTTTTTTTACCACCAAAAGTCTCAAACTAGTACATTTATGACAAATTTACCTCAAACTATTTTTTTATCACCAAAAATCCCAAAATGGTATGCTTGTGATAAATTTATCGCAAATATTTTTTTGATCACCAAAAATCCTAAACTGGTACAATTGTGATAAATTTACCCCAAATTAATTTTTTTACCACAAAAAATCTCAAATTCTTACACATGCGACAAATTTGCCCACTGTTGCTTTTCGTTAAATTAAGTTAATGCCACGAAAAATTACAAATTAATACGCCTGTAACAAATGGAGGATTGCATACACACTCGACAATTGTCGTGTATCATCTAACTCAGCAATTTGATGGTAAAATTAACGAAATCAAATGGAGGAAAAATTTGTTACAACTGTACCAGTTTATAGTAAATTTATCATATGTGCATCGATTTGGGAATTTTTATAGTTAAACAAATAGTTTGAAATAAATTACATGTATTGATTTGGAATTTTTGGTGATATCAACCCGTCATTTAAAGGTAAATGTGTAAATTTTTGCGACACTAACATTGGACCTAACAATAGTCTCACTTTGAGTATGACTTGACAGTATTTTCCATGTATGACTTGAAGCCCTACCATCACGGCCCATGCTCTTGCTTCACTTATAATGATCTAACCTCGACATACATGTGCCAGATCCCAAAAGCCGAGAGGACACGTCAAATGACATAGTCGGAGGCCAGTATGTGACATTAGACACAATAATTGTACAAGCAGTTGAACGTGGATTCTGTTACTGTACGCCAAGGGAGTTTTCTTTGTCTACATAAGTGGGATTAGAATCAAGAAGGCATGCACATAAGTACTTGAATGGGGAACCGACACATCCTTGACCGTTTATGTATCATATGAAGAAAGAATCCATCGAACATACCGCACACAAAATTATCCTTAAACGAAAAAGCGTACAAAAGGTTCGTCTGTCACTGTCGGTACACAAATTCAACTCCTAAATGAATGCTGGTGTGCTACAAATACAACTAATTCTGTATATACATAAGATGTTGAAGAATGGTTGTGACAATTTTTTGTTGAGTATGGACAAAATGAAAGAATATTCATCCCCCAAAGTACGTAAGCGCCGAGAGATGCTGCAATAAACAGTTAGAAGGCTAATAAGCTACGATCTTCCTGTGAGCTGCCATTACTGGCACGTGTGAGCCACTCCGAGCAATGCTTCAATGGAAACATCTTCCTTTTTCTTTCCTCCTTTTCATCAGACCTCAGCACCTACACGCGTCTTGATTGGCTTAAGCTTTATCCCCAGACTCTCAGGTGACAAGAGCTCCGGCGCTATGCAAGAACGGCTTGAGGGGCTAGTGGGACTTGATTCATTCTTCAGAGAACATTCAAAATGTGGTGGTCTAAAGTAGCCAAATCCCATAAGAAAGAACTCCATTGGGATCAACATTGCATAAGGATGCTCTTCTGTCACCAAGGAACCACATGCCTGAACCTGCCAAAATGAGAAGACAGTCTTCAGAGGAAGTTGGTGATGGCTGATCTAAGCATCAGAAGAAGCAGAAGCCAAGAGTTTCAAACCAGCTCCTCCCAGCTGGTCTCGCTTTTGTACATAATTAAGATATGGAATGATCATTTACCAACTTTCTAAAATCTTTGAACCTATCTAAATCAACAGTTGACCTTTGATAATAACAAAGACGATGTTAAATAAGCAATGATGTGAGAAGACTACCTCAACAAGAGCACAGACTTTCCTGTCCATTTTAGCACTCATGCACATTGATTCAGCATGGAATGGACTGCTCTCGCCCACAAAAATGAGTGTCTTGCAGTGCAAATTCTTCAAGCTGTCTGTGAGATCATGCCTCTGAAAATGAACACGGGGATGAGAGATGATGGACTCACTGAGAAATTGTACTTTTCGAAGTAGTATTTGTGGCCCATTCCAATGTACAAAGATACATTGCAACCACAGATCTATCAATCTGCCGAAGTTATCTGGACAGCAGGCTTGTTATGACTCGTAGCATGGACCATGGCGACTAGGTTATAGCTCAAATTTCATTTTGCATTGTTCTGTGTCTACAACCATATATCCAGATTATGCCCTATACGGTGCTTTGGGTCAACAGACAAGTTGCAAACTGAAAGATACAGATTGCCAAAATAGCTAACATTATTAAAAGGAACTTGTTACAGTCCTGATGAATTTGCTCTAGGCAGTTTCATGTCATCAGACATTCTAGATCAATCACTAGTTCTACATCTAAACACAGGTTCTGATTCAAACAATAATATTGTTATAAGCTGCCAGTTCGACAAGAACTTCTCATCTAAATTGCATTTAATTTGGTCACATGCACTACAAGCACCAGCTATTTGGGCATAAGCACCAGCTACTTGCAACCCAAAAACATCGTAGTCCCACATAGGTTATGTTGAATGCATTGAGCACTAGGTTATTATTACTCCACCCCATTTTTACCTATTCATGGCCTCAAGAAAGCGCATGACATTCAGACTTGTCTTTCATCCAGCAACTGCAGGCACATAAAAGATTGAGTACATCTCAGTCACATTTCAAAATCTAAGTGTTGAATTGACAACCAAATATAAACTGAGAGTCAGTCAAATAAATCCCATTACAGAATATACTGACAACAGTGAGTTCCCAACCCCCAAAGTAACTTGGATAATTAAGATTTGTATTCACCAAATTGAATGCATGGGTACTAAGCCTGTTACAAGTCCGACTTATGGCGTACATGGGATTAACTCAAGAAATAAAACCTACACCCCAAGATTCACATAAGGCTCTGTGAGAATTAAGGATGGCCGCACAACAAACAACTTTTCAGGCATTTAGCTTCGCTCCAACATATTCATTGATCTTCTTTGCTGCATTCACAGATTTGAAGCTCAAGTTGCGATAGATTTATCTTGGGATTTTTGTTTCATAAGTAGGATTTGTATCAATCAACAAATTGACAGAAAAGGTATTTTTGCAACAAGGTCTGAGATGAACTGATCGGTTCTCAAGAGCATGCATCTGACTAGAAATTGCGTACCTTTCGACATGTTTGGACCAAATTAGATTCTGAATCATGCATGCTGCAGCGAATTTCCTATTTGAGTGTCATAAAGTTACTTAGATGGTTGAAAACAATAATTTGCATAGACAGCTATCCATTGCTTCACACACAACAAGGTGTAAGAATACCTTACTGAAGTACCGCTGGAGAAGAAACTCCTTCGATAGACCACACATGCCATAGAAGTACAAGAGGTTCAGCAACACCTGCAACAAATAAAGTTTTTGATAACTCTTTCCAAGCCCAACTTTCTTTTGGCAGAAAAGTTATTTATTTCCAATGCAAAAACCACAGAAGATGTGACTAGGATTGCTTGTTGATTATTTTATCAGGAAATGAATGTGATTGCTCCAAGAAAAGGACAAACTGACATTTGAGCTACTTCTTGTCGAAGAAGCATATGAAGAATTAAATGATAATCCACCTCACAGATTGGAATATATTGAATTATATCTGCACAACGAACAAATAAGATACAAAATGCTAGAATGTATTCCAAATTGTTGGATATGAAAAACTCTTTCGTTCAAAACTTGCGTAATAATCTTTTAGTGTTCATGAAGGTGTCTGTATTATATTATCCAGACACAAAACACTTGATGATTGAGGCTAGAACCTTGTTATAAAGCCATTCAGTCCATGAAGGTGCCTTGCAAATTGGGGAAACGAGAATCAGACCAAGAACCCTTTCCTTATACTTAACCTGGCAAGTTCAGAAAATAGCAATCTCAATGTATGATTTACCTATGGGAGGCATAAAAAACAAAACAGCAACGTAGCCATTGTATGCCACTACTTACCGCAAAAAGGGTCAGGATGTAAGCACCAGCAGTTACACCTAAGCACAGAACTTTCTTCAGCCTGAAACAAAAGTCAGAGTCAAGCAAAATAGTAAGTGGAGACGGTAGTGAGAGAGGTCAAAAATCTCCTCTACACAAACCAATTTCAGAATCCATTGTTAAGCTACTTTTCGAGGAACGTGACAGAAACCATGCTGTTAACTTTGGACCTAAATTGAACTCAATAATGCTTAATAATGATATCACATAAAGATACACACCATCTTTTTTAAGCAAGTATATGTACAGTGTAACTATCCTATGGGTAGGATTTGACTCTGAGGAAACCAGCACACGCATTGTCAATCGACGCTCATACATGTCATAAGGAGAGTAACAGAAACACGTAGAAATCCAAATTCTATCGTACCGAAAGAAATTGAGCACTTCAATAACCTGGTCTGCAAGGTCATCGACACTGAGAATTGGAACGTCCGAAGAAATCACATCAGCACCCAACTGCAATACCTCTTCATCAAATGCCAATAAAGACTATTAGAACCACCAGCAAGTATACGGAATTCAATGCGAATCAGAGGGACAGACGCACGACATTTGTACTTACATATATGCAGTAGTAACACTGACCTCATGCCCAGGAGCATCTATGTGGTAAATGCAGAAGTTATGCAACAGCAGAGAAGCAGCATCCGGGCACAAGAAGAGACTTTGGAAACAAGATGTATCTGCACACACACGGTAGTCAAGAATAGTCTCTGCATCAATTCACGGCCACAACATTTCTTCCGATAGTCAATCATAGTTTACAGTAAAGCCCCACACTGCACAAAGCTCAATATGCCTTTCATTTTTTTCGACATTATTAGCTCTGCCTATCAAGTCAGTCAGTTAAACATAACGCTAATCAATACCATCTCCAACGGGAAACAATTTGCAGGTACTAGGTAAGAACTCACGACAGCAATGGATAAGGAGTTCAAACTGAACACACACTTTTGCAGCTAAAATCAACGAGTCTTAAGTTTAGGATAAAGTTGTGCATCAACCCATCAGAAACCACAAACTTAAGTCGTCTGTAAACGTGCCAGAACGTACAATTAAGAGCGACGTCGGGATACGTTATCAGAGCAGGCTTCTCTTGATCACCACAAACAAACACAGAGACCGAACCTTTGCTCGTCTTCACCGCATGTTCCTGAAACCCCAATGAAAAAAAACAAAAGTAATTAATCACAGCGAATGCAATGTCTAGAGCTCGAAGCTTTACTAATGGATGAACTCGGCTACTCGAGCTTGGTTCACCCACCTTCCCTTCGAAAGGTATGGCGTCGACGTCGACGTCGACGGACACTGAGTCGCTCGACTCGGCCATGACTCGGCTCGCTAAATATCTCAGAAAATGCAGCAAAGCTCTCTAATCAAGATATCGACCAGTCACGCAATCGAACAACCAGAACGAAGCTTGAAAATGTGGAAGTGTCTCTGTCTTTCTCTTCCACTGTCAAGCATTCTCTTCTCCTTTCTCCTCCTCCTCCTCCTGCTCCTGCTACTTTGTGACGAAGGGAGGGGTCGATATGACGTTAACACCCTCCGCGGACGGAGAAATAACGACAGGGATGTTGCCTTAGAGCTTCGCTGGATGCGAAATTACGGTACTGTCCTCCTGTCGATGTTGATGGCCCCCGCCTGGTTTTTGCCTGTTTTGGTCAAAACCGAAGTGACCGTTGGGGGCCGAACAAACGACTAGTTTTGGGCGAGCGGTCGCTGTCTTTGAGGGTGGAAAAAAAAAAATGGACGAAATAATCGAGAAATTTTTTTTTTGGTAAAGAAATAATCGAGAAAATTTCAAACGGACACACTTGTATAAAATTATCATAAATTATTTTTTATCGCCAAAAAACTCCAAATTGATACTTGTATAACAAATTTACATTCTGTTAGTTTTTCATTATATTTTACCATTAAATTATTGAGTTGGATAGCACGTAAATAAGTGTATCAATTTGGCGTTTTTACCCTCTGTTTGTCACAGATGCACTAATTTAAAATTTTTTGTGGTATTAATCCAATTTAACGATGTAAGAGCTCTGTAGCGTCCCAAGCTCGCTACTGTACTAAATACGCCCTTTGCTTTAATCTAATATTACATACATTATCTGGTGTATGTGGAATACTAACTATAAGGAAAATAGGCCATCATACAAGTGCATTCATACAATAGACACGCGTTTAAGGTATGGTCTTCATAGGATTTCCTTACATGTATCTGATATGAAAACATTCACACATGAATAAGATTATCTAATACCATAAACGATTGATTTAATATATAGATAATGAGTTAATTACAACTGGGTTTATATAAAAGTAACTCCTAATGAGCTATAATCCCCATCAACTGGTGTCTCCATGACCATGGCATACCCGTTACTCTTCACCATCACCCTCACTAGCTACCCAATCTGAAAAAGGTTAATTCAACAAGGGTGAGCCTAAGCTCCGCAAGTAAATATCTAATATGCCAATGATTGGTAACGTCAATCACCAGAAGACACGCCATGTACGCATTAGACATCTCCATATACAAGCTAATCAAACCATCCAACCTATACGTTTTATCGCCATTCACAACCATAGCCAAAGATAACAATTCAGATATCAACAAATCGACATTCACATAAAAACAAGTCATGTAGAGAACTGACGACGCTAATATCTCCACACCATCTCGCGGTCACTCCTAGGGCTCTCGGCCACCACCTCCTTGTCACCAATCCAGAAATCGACGCTCTTCGTATCAACTTTAACCACCAAATCCAAGCAATCCCTAACTCAAGGAGGACTCTAATCAAGCCATCAAACGACATGCAATCCATTTAAAGGTCCGTCGTGCGCTACCGCCACCAAAACCGAACCCATTTCTTGCTTTGGCCATCACTAATCGCCACTCAATTTTGACAATCCGACCATCAATTCCACTAATCCGACATCAAGGGTACATCATCTAACTAGAATCGGAGACGTCCGAGCAAGTTCAGGGTCGTTCGCGCCCACGCTTCCATTTCGTGTCTTACGTGCCCGACCACCATCCGTGGCCTTTTGTGACAATCCAATCACCAAATCGGTTTACCCAAGCTTCAAGGATATCTATCGTGCTAAAATATAAGACATGCAACTACAATCGACAACCGACGATTGAAGAATTAGAGATCTACTCGCCTCAAAACCTTACATGGAAACAACCACAAGACCGCCGTCACGTCGCACCCGAGCTCCTCCTTCCTCATACAGACAAGAGGGCGAAAGATCGAGAGAGAAATTGATTCGGCGCAGGAGGGAGAGCTCAAGGCCAAAGAGACAAAAAAGAGAGGAGAGAGCTTTCTTAGAGGAGGTCGCAAAATGAGATGAGAGAGAAAATCAAAGCCTTATATATATTGGGTGTGAGGTTACTTGCATGGGTGCCACTTGTCCATCATGCAAGAAAAGGAGTGTACACTTGTCCAACTCAGCCATAGATAAATTTCATTAATTGCACTAATTTTCTACATAATCTAACTATATGGGACCAAAACTAATTATAGGCGCCGTTGTACTTTTGTCAATAATTCTCCACGCCATTTACATTAGTCCCAAAATATTATTTCTCACTTATTCAAGCCCAAATTAACTATTCAGCTCATAAACTTAACTTGACGGAGCTTGGGTTGTTACAAACGGGAACTAATGAAGGGTGAATTTATCATGTGTGTATTAATTGGAGATTTTTTATGGTAAAAAAATTAATTTAGAGTAAATTGTGTTATAGATGTATCAGTTTGAGATTTTTGATGATCAAAAAAATAATTTAAGATAAGTTTATCACATATGTTTCAATTTAGGATTTTTTATGATAAAAAATAATATGAAGTAAATTTATTATATGTATACGAATTTGAAATTTTTTCGTGATATTAAAAATGCCATTTGTCATTGAACTTTGGAATATATGTTTTCTTCACGTCATTTCTCGGCATAAGCGAAGTGCGGATGTGATTTGACACTTGTGCTGACTTCTCAATTTCCCAATCCTCAACAATATATCTGAGCTTCGCCTAGGATGCTCACCCCACCCCTCACATAAATAATTTTTTTGAAAAATATTTAATTTATACTTTTTAGGGTCCATTTGTGACTCTGCATAGCGGTGCCAAAATAGGTTGAAAACTCGTATTTAATAAGATAGGTCAAATATGAGTTAGTCATACTTTAATAGATGAATTGTTAATTGATTTGATTTGTAAACTTACTTATATGTGGGTTGTAAATGGGTTTAAAGACAAATCCATATTTTAACTCAATTACGATCCATTTAGTTTATAAAAGTTATTGGTTGAGTCAATACATTCATATTCATGCGACTCTTGAATAATTTTATATTACATATTTTAATTTGTAATTTGTAAATTTTCTTTTTGCTTTCTTTATTGTACATAACAAATTAAAAATCCAATCACTAGTCGCCTGCCCCACCTGCCGCTGCCACCTTTGCCTATTGTGATCTGCAGTTGTTTCTTCAACGGTGGCAACTCTCGGATGGCTTTAACACTTTTTCTATTTTTCAATTCAATCTATCTAGACAAATTTCATTT
>JAGVVM010002663.1:0-51790 GCA_019149425.1 Psidium friedrichsthalianum
CCGACGCTTGCGATCCAGCCAGCCATGGTATTTTGAACCGGTTATTTCAAATTGCGAACCGCAAAGGGTACAAGGAGAAGAAACTCAACTATACCACCAAACTCGAAGCAAAGAAGTGAACGAAAAGGAAACTCCAAAAAAACAGAAAAGCTTTTTTGCCCTCTCCCCAGTGAATAATCTCCAGGCCTCATCATCACTCCAGGTCAGCAACTAAAAAAGCAAAAAAAAAAAAAAAATGAGAACGAAAAGGAACATTGACAATGGGGTGAGCGTGTACCAGCCGCGGTTTCGCCTTCAAAGCAGAAGGAATCGGCGGGCGGCGAGTCCTTGAGGTTTCTGCAGAGGATCAATGTGCTATAGGGTGAAGATCCCCGTGCGCCGCCGCGGGTCAAGTAGTTGTCGCCGTCTTTGAACTAGCATGTCGTGGACGTCCACCGTCCCCCTTGGGCGCGACCCCGAGCGCCTGCCGCGATCTTGACAGCATAGGCCTCAGTAGGCGATACCGACCTACTTCAGCTCTTCCACCATGGGACGGCCCGGATGCGCCGCTAGTCCCCGCTATAACCAGCTAACCTCGAACCGACCCGCCTAGCGGTGGCGGCGAGTCGGCGTGGCGCGAAGACGCAGGGAGGGCGTCGCACCGCGCTAGATCCCTGGATGAGTGTCGACGTGTAGGGGTCGTCGCTCGCCGGTACTTGTCGGTGGTGACCCACCGTAGGAGACGTAGAGGGCGCCGAGCGTGAGGACGCGCGGAGGAACCTCGAGTAGACGTCGTCTAGCGGGCGGTCTTCGAGGGACTTGAGCCAGGTGAGCATCGATGGTAGGCGCCGTCACACGTATGAAAGAGGGTCGGAGAAGGGCATACTCAAGGAAGTTGCCGCAGCGACCTCGCAGAGGAAGTCTAGGAGACCTCTTGTTGTGGGCGGCCGGAGCGCGTTCGACTTGGGGTACACGCGTGATAGGTGAGGCCAAACAAAACGGGGGGGGACTGTGAGAGCCACGGGAATGGGCAGGCGATGGGGCGCGCATGGGCCCGCCGATGCTCGCAGCCACGTCGAGGATGCCGGGAGGTCGCCGGGGGACCGCAAAATAAGGAGACGGCCATTCCCCAGTGGAAGCGGGGGGCAGGGTCGGCGTCGCAAATTTAACCGCAAACGAATCGGGCGGAAGAAGGAAAGGGACTGACCCCAGCCCTCACTCATAGACTGTTCGCGCCTCAACAAGAACGAAATTGAGAAGGTGGCACATTGAAGAGGACCATTACCTTGGCGTGAATCTCCTTGGGACGCGGGCGGGAAGAATAGGGACCAGTAGCTGTCGTAGTTGTCCTGGTCCCTTCGGCGAGGGTCAAGAGCCCGCCGGAGAATGTCGTGGCGTCCACTTCCCCTAGGGCGCGAATCCGACTGCCCCTTCACGACATCACGAAAACCAGTAGATCACGCCGGCGATCAGGGCTCCAGGGCACCACGGATACCCGCGAGTCCATTGTCCTCCCAGCACCTCGAACCCGACCCGCCTAGCGGTGGCGGCGATCGGCGATGGCTCGAAGACCAGGGATCGGCGCGCGATTGGATGATGTCGACGTGGTTGGGAGTCGTCGCCGCGGTACGTCGGTGGTTCGTAGGAGACGTAGAGGGCTCGGCTTGAGGACGCGAGGACCTCGGCGTAGTCGCAGACGGGGGGTTGGCAGGTGGCCTCGATGGAAGGCGCGTCGAAAGAGGGCGGCGAAGGGTCTCAGATGAAGTTTATTTAGACGACCTCGAAGTTCTAGGCCGACCTTCTTGTTGTCCGGGGCGCGTTCGACGTTGGTACTCGTTGATGGTGATTGCCAACGACGTGGCACGGGAGTGGGCGGCGATGGCGCGCATGGGCCCGCGATGCCGCAGCCGACGTCGAGGATGCGGTCGCCGGGGGAGGCGCGGATGAGGTCGACGGCCATCTCCTCGTGGAGGCGGGTGGCGTCGGCGTCGGATTTGCCGCGAACGGAGGGGGAGAAGTGGAAGGACTGACCCCAGCCCCACTCGTAGATGTCGGTGACGAGGTTGTAGAAGGTGTCACGAGTCAGGACCTTCTCCTTGGTCTCGATCTCCTTGGGGCGGCGGAAGAGCTTCGTAGTTGGACCTTCTCGGGGAGATGGAGGCCGGAGATGTCCCTGCCCGCTTCCCTTCCCTCCGCCGGCCCCATCACGCACACGCCCCAGTAGATACCGCCGGCGATGAGGCTCCCGATGCACCACAGAGCCAACGAGTCCATGTTTGTTTCCTAGAAAGAGAAGAGAGATCGAGATCGAGGATTGAGGAGAAGATTGATGAGCTTGCAGAGAGGGCAGGCGTTATTTGGGATTTATAGGACTCTTCAGTTTCAGTGGAGCGAGTTAGCAGAGCGAGTTAGGTTTTCTTCCTTCCCAGGACTGAGTCGCGGCGTGTTGTGTGGAGCTTTTTTATTTAACTCTTTTAAATTTCTTTTTTTTTTCTTTATTCGTGAGCATTATCACGTTTCATCGTATAAACAAAACAGAACGTTACATGTATTTTGGTCGAATTTACGCATCTTATTGGTAATGAAATTAAAAAAAATACCCTTTTTTTAACCATTACAAAAACATGGGAAGAAAAATTGCGCGCTCTATCTAAAAAGGGTGCTTCAGAAAATTCCTTGTTGAGATATGGATCTCTAAGTCCCAATCAAAATTTCAATCGGAATATGGTACGATATAAAGTGACGTGTATTACCGGCATTATGAGATTATTAAGAAAATTAATCAAGCTGTGCAAATTATTATGCACTAGATATTTTCCATAAATGTCCTTTATACCTATTGTGGTCCCCCACCCCCTTTTTTTTTGCTAAGAAAATTGGGCAATACTCTTGGTGGTTCATTTAAGCTTTAGAATCATTTACATCGCAGGACTCATGACCAAACTATAATCGATCTGCACATGAATTTCATTTCATTTCATTCGAAAAGTACATGCGGTTTGACCCATCGAAAATACTCTAATAGCTTTCAAAATTCGAGAAATGTGTTGTCGTAATATTAACGGATGCTCCGAGCGGATTCTATGGCATGCATAGGTGGTCATAAGGTGGGCTCGGGCCGACCCGCCCTTGTTTTTCGGTCAAACCCCGACTTCGTGAATATTTTGCGCACTTGAGATCGGGCCGGGCTTTCTACTCGAAATGTCTTCACGCCGATGTAGCGCGGGCCGGGTCGGCATGGGGTGGGCCCACTATGCTCAAGATCGGATCTAATGGCGCGCAGGCCTGAATTGTACGGTTACAAAAAGTGCCTATTATGAAAATATCGCAAAACTAAGGCGGTGCGCCAAAGCCCTCTACCTCAAGTCTTTTCCCACTAGAAATGGTGGTCCTTTATCCACGTGACCGTAGTATCCACATTCATGGGATCGCACGTGGAGGAGAAAAAGATTAGTGATTAGCATTTTAATATCTGCATGACCCTCCTCTTTTAGGTAGCGCAAATTGAGGACTTACTCTTTTTTTTTTCTCTACAAAAAAATAATTAAAAAGGTCGTATGTGTGGCCCATGTGGGTGCACAAATAAAAGAAACTTTTTTTGGTTTGATCGGTGTAAAAATTTTTTTAAGCGAATTTAAAATTGCTGTGAGCGAGAGATACTTCTTCTTGCGTAACGAGTAATATTCGGGCTAGCTTTCGTGTGTTTCATTGATGCATTCAAAATTTTACTCCATGAACATTTTCGAATGAGATTTGGAATAGGACCGCAAGGAGAGGAACGGCATATCATATCATCTAAGTCGACGATTTATTGATTCGACTAGACATTAGACGATATTACAAGATTTACGTAGACCCGATGAATCATTATCTTGCCATTGTTGAGTATGTATATGCATTGTTTAGCGGCATGGAATTTATTGGGAATTTCGTGCTAAAGTTCAAGCATCTTCCATGGAAGTGGGGAGTTTTGTCCCGTGAGCTTTGAAGATCGAATCGTCAGCATTTTAGAAGAATCACATCACTCTCTCCGGCTTCAGTTGCTTGCTCTAGTAGTTGAGCACTTTGCAGTCTCCAAGGTTCTCTTCTCCAGTTTCAAGTGCTGCTCCAATTAGTTGAGCACTTTGCTTCAATTAGTCGAGCGCTTCGCAGTCTCCGAGGCTCCTTTCTCCAATTTTCGGGTGCTTGCTCTATTAGTCGATCGCTTGCTTCGGTTAGTCGAGTGCTTTGCAAGCCTCTAATGCTCCTTTCTCCCCTTTCGGGTGGCTTGATCAAGTTAGTCGATGCGCTTGAGGCTCTTCTGCTGTTGCTTTCAGCAATCAGCTTATTTGAACGAGCTTTGTAATCAATTCGTATCTCTTTCGTAGTTTCTCTTTTCAATTTGGAATTAGATCTAATTTTGGGTGCTCTTCAATTTGAATATAATATAGAATTGGGATTTACGATACGTGTTTTGTTCTCTTTCATTCCAGCATAGATAGGATGGGTTGGTCGCATTGTTGCGTAGTCGAGTTCCGATGCAAATGACAAGCTGTCGACGAATCACCATACAACGATGCCTCGGACATCTCGAAGCTTGTTCGCACGTCGAGTCAAGGGCATGGAACGTCAAGTCGTTGAATGATACACACCGTTAGATGGAAAAGCTTTCAATTTCACCGTCGGATCTTACGACATCGCACACAAGCCCACTTTCCCTTCATTGATCCTCGTGCATCGACGTCAGGACTTATGTTCACGAAATTTCCTAAGAGACTTAACCCGTAAAATAGTGGATCGAGCGGATTTAATTGATCGTGAATAGCTGTACCCAATAAACTCATTTAATTGTTTGTGACCAATTTGTTGCAATGCAAAATCTAGTGACTTATAATTGATCCAATCAATATTCCCAAAACACTTTCATGTTTAATCCATTTTAGAAAAATTCATACCCAAACTGATACGAGAGTGCGGAATGAGTGAGCGAGGCGAGCGCGAGATCAAATGAGAAACGAGAGAGATTGAACAAAAAAGGTAGACTGAGTCTAAGTAAATTGTCAAACCATTTATGGCATATTCACGATCCATTTCTTGAATAAACTAGCTCACTTCATCGTGTATGGTTAACAAATTGACTTATATGATTTATTTTGACAAATATAGAGAGAACCTCTCCGACCATGCCTCTGATAAATATGGATATTATCCGTGTTTCATTTTGCTTAAAGTTTGTACATGGGTGATGTCCATAAAACGTAACCCGTCAATCAGGGTCGGGGTTGTCGGAAAGTATCGCCGTCTCATAATTCATTATGAACAGAAAGATATGTGCATATGGGCGTCCAAGCATTTTGTCGAGAAGCATGAGACTTCATATTATTATTATTATTTTTTACTTCGGATCAATCTAATAAGACGCTCGTTCTAATTATTTATTTTGTGGCAGTGGGCATCTTCAAGCATCTCCTACCCGAAAGGGTGAGCATGGACCGAGTGGATAGGTTCCGGATCTAGATCTTGAAACCGACCATGTTGTAACCAGTTTGAAATCTAGAACATACCACGTTTGTCCTGAAAGCTGTTTTGAAACCTACCCTTTTTTTTGTCCGATTTTAGGATTTACCCGAAAACCTATTTTTCTTTTTGATTTCACTTTTTTCAGCAAAATAATAATGATTAGCAATGAAACGATTTAAAGTAAAATAAGAATAATTACAACTCACCATCCACCAAAAGTACAAAAATCTTTGAAAAAAATTATGATCCACCAAAAGTAGAGGAGGTGAGTTCAAGTAAGACTAGTTTCTCTTTTTTAACAGTTGATAAAAATCGGGCTCCAAAATTAATTCGGTTCTTGGGTACTTTTGAACCGAGAATCGGCATGGTTCCAACTGTTTCTAAACTTTAGAACCGATTCCCGAATCTGTTTCGGGTGTTTCAATCCGAGTTCTAGGTAAACCCGATCCGGTTGCGCACCCCTGCTACCTTGATAGAAAGCCAATTGGTGCATTCGAATTATAAAGTTTTCTAAGAATATAACCCCAAACCCGTGCCCACCATGCATGCGGTGGATCTCACATTTATATTTGCGAAAACGACGATGAGTTTTGAGAATACCATAAGTTTTTGAATAAAAAAAAGAATGAAAGAGTATTATTAGAGAATCACATTTTAATTTATCGGATCTAATGCTTTTTGTATATATCTTTTTAGACATTAGACTTGTTATCCACGGACATATCTTCTAATTTCTCTCCAGCAGTGCGATAAGAAAACTAGGGGTTTTTTTCTTTTTTATATCTTACTCACATCTATCCATCCAATCACGTGGCAAGCCTAGGTGGCCCCAGAAGTCACGTGACTGTGCGCGCCGTCGCCGGGGTCCACACCCAACTCAATTCCCACCCGGCAAATTTTCAAATCTTTAGGTACACTGATTCAGTTGCTGATGTTTTTCCTGCCATGTGTTTTTACTATTGCGCAGGAATCTTTCACAATGGATTTTTGTTCTGCCATCACGTGCCTTCACGACATGCGATGCAGTGTTGTTTAATTTAATGATCGGGCATGCGCCGTCGCCGCCCATCCGTCGCCGCAACGCCTCGTCAAATCCGATCCCAATAGGACGACTTCAATTGTTCTTTTTGTGGCCTCATTCACTTTGTCTTGCCGTGTGGAGAAAGATGCCCCAAGGACCTTCGGTTTGGTGGTTGAGCGGGGAATACGACTAGGGGTGAGTAACTTGAACCACCCGAACTGAGACCGCCCGGACCAGATCGGAACCGGTGGTCCGGTCCCGATTCTATAGAGGTCCGATCGGTTCTCGATTCCTAAAGTTGAGACTGATGACCGAGCGGTCCGGTTCCCGATTCTCGGTTCTTAGGATCGGACCGGACTGCCCGGACCGGATCGGTCCTTTTTTTAATTTTTTTTTCTAATTTGGTCCGCAAATCTCTTTTAGCTCGTTGGGCCTCTTATTTTTTTGCTACTAGAAAGTCATTTTATATAGACATTGAAATCCTATAATGTTATTGATTTCAACAATTAGAGAATAATTTGGGTTACATTTTTTTTTGCTCCGGTCCGGTCCATTTGTTGGTCCGGTCCGGTTCTCGGGATGGTCGGCACGGTTCCCGGTTCCGACAAATTGGGAACCGGGACCACCGTCCAGTTCCCGGTTCTTGAGGGGAACCGGATCGGACCGGGAACCGATCACCCCTAAATACGACTTTCCGACCAGTTGCGAATAAGATAAAAGGGCAACCTTTTTCCCGAGAAAAAAAGAAGAAAAAAGAAAAAAAATCGCCATCAATTATGCTTGTGATTCGCTAATCACATGCGTTGAACAACACCCACATGCAAACTTCTTTAACAATCTAAAGTTATGGGTGCAGAGACTTGGTTACATGGAGGCTGTGGAATACCTTGCAAACCCTACGAACCGATTAAGTCTAGCCTTTTTGGCCAGGGCAAACTGTCCTTGACCCGAACGAGTTTGTACGCAGTTGGCGGGATTGGAACTGGTGGCTTTCGATGCTCGAGCTGGCAAACGTTGCGTTATAACCATCCCGTGAGTTTCAAAGTCTTCAATGTTCAGTGGATGAGCTAAATAGTAGAAAGCATTGCGGGAGATTAGCAGGTGCCCGCATGAAAACTTAACTGAAATCACGCGTGCCCCATTTCTACACGAGTAACCACCTATGATTGAAGCTTTGATGTAGTGTTTGCCCAGTTACTACTTACTAGTAAAGGCCATGTCGGGCTAGCCCAGATAGAGCAAGTGGGTCGTTCCGGCCCGACGTGGCTTGAGGCACGTGCCGGGCCAGGCAGATGGGCTGGCACGAGCCAACCCAGCGTCTTTTGTTATTGAAGGGAGCGTGAGCAATTGACAATAGCCATCATTGCTCAACGACCGCCGGTCATCCGTTAAAAAAAAAAAAACAAAGGACCGGGCTTGTCGATATTGAAATCAATGGCCTCGCCGACAGGAAGGACCGAGCTCGACTCGCTACACTAATGGGCCTACCCGACCCGCTACGGTGTAAAAACACGCGGGGTCCACCGGCCGGGCCCCCGTGGCATGCGTAGTCCATCTCTTCCTCGTCATATTCCAATTAAGTAAACGTAATATGGTGTGCATCGCCTATTTCTCATTCTCGCTCGAGAGCGGTAATTTACAATAATTGCAAGATAATTACCGGGGTTGTCGTCCTACGTAGTACCACCCCGCCCTGTGGTTTGAACTAGTAATCATGTTGAGAATATTATGGATAACATCATCGTTAAGACGTTGCTGAAAATTATATTTTATATCCATATGATACTATTTGATAACCGTATCCACACGACATGTTCTATAACAATTCTCATTCAATCCACTAGTTGTACAACACACGATCATTCTACTATAATCGCTAGATTGTTAATTTATTGACAAACAATGACTCTTGCCGCTCTAGTTTTTATATTCAGTTACCTCTTTTTAGCGCCTAATATATATTCTTATAATCTAAATAGTTCATAGATATGTTAAATCGGAAACATTAGCTTATCACACACAGTATTCAATCTTTAAAAATATATAATATAATATTTCTTACGCTGGCAAGTTTTAGGCTCTCTCTAATCTATGAAAAGAATAAAATGAAAGAAAAGAACAGCCAACAGATGCTTATACGGCATGGAACGCTCTCAATAAGTGAAAAAAGATTGTCAAGAATGACGGGTTCGAGAAGAAAACTCGGCCAAAAAGTCTAGGCTTGAAGGTAATTGATCGAACCCAGCAAGTTAGACACTTTTTCAAGACCCATGGATCGATGGAACGAACGAACGAAACAGGTGACCAAATGTCAAGGCATTACTCATCTAAGTAGCATGTCAAATCACCTAAACAACTCTTCACTTTTCTACACTGGCGGGGTAATATAGCGGGTGTAGGGGCAAAAATCATTTGCGTTATCAGGCATAAACTCAAGCTTGCACGTCTTCCTCACCCCCCAAAAAAAAAAACACTCAAACTTGCACGCCTCGAAGCGTAAGTGTGACTTCTGACCTGCCCAAACCACCCTCAGAATGGGCCCAAAATTTAGCACACTCTCCTTTTTTTTGCCCCACTTTGCATTGCATCAACTTACAAGCTACGCATCTTCCGGGTTCTTTCGCCCCTCCAATTGTTGACCACGCAAGACAGGACAACAACACCGCACCTCCTTCCTTTTTCCTTAAAAGAACAAAAGAGGAGAAGGAGAAAATTCTCTATACCCACGCGGCCTTAATTGATTGGTCTGTGATCGGAGTTGGGTCGCCTTCGGGTAACTCTAGCCAAGGGAACAAACGAATCCACAAGAGCACAAGACCCAAAAGGTGGCGGAAATTCAAGCGAAACGGCAAAAAGTGCACGCTTTGCCATCCGGCGGGACCCTTTAAATTCCCCGTCCATTTGTTGTACAAATAGGCCTCGCTGCTTTAGTGAGAGTGAGTCACTCGAAGGCCCTCCTCCTTTTGCGTATGCAGTCGGCTGGGTTCACAACAGATCGCCCGCCCACGTCACCGTCGGGTTGGTGCTCGGTCCAGATCTCGCAGCTGCTACTTCTTCTACAGTGGGAAGAGAGAAAGAGAGAGAGAGAGAGAGAGAGGAGGAGGGATGGAGAAGCTGAGGGGGCTGAGCCACCTGTTCATGACGATATACCTCCACACTTCTCGACCTTCATGGTGATCCCCGCCATCACCGACGTCACGATGGCGGCGATATGCCCCGGCAGGGACGAGTGCTCCTCGGCCATTTACCTCTCCGGGTTCCAGCAAGCGGTACGTGAACTCTTCTCCGGCTAAGCGCCGCCTCTTCTCGTCCCGTTCGGTGCGCATGAATTTAGCGCGGTTTGTCGTTTAAGTAAAATGGCGTGCTTGTGAGCTATAAACTAATTAAGCATCTTGGTTTCTTAGCCATGGCTGATATGGACATGAGAAGAAATGCGGTTGCTTTTTAACTTTTTTCTCTTCCCCTCAGATGAGCATGTTCATGGCCCTCTACACCCCACTAGTTTCATCGATTAGGGTGATATAACGAGTGAATGACCTAAATATAGTTTATCTACGCATGAAAGTGAGAGAAGCAGAATATTTGGGATAAAAGCTCTTTCTTTTCCCTAATATATATATATATATTATATATATATATATATATATTTTTTTTTTTTGCATATCTTCACGTCCGTAGGCAATTGATTATAAGAAAACTAATGATGGTAGTGAAGGTATGCACTTGAGTGAGCAAATTACACTGGACTGGGATTGGACCAGAATAGCTGCATTGGTTTGGTC
Organism: Psidium friedrichsthalianum; assembly: GCA_019149425.1. Classification (NCBI taxonomy): domain Eukaryota; kingdom Viridiplantae; phylum Streptophyta; class Magnoliopsida; order Myrtales; family Myrtaceae; genus Psidium; species Psidium friedrichsthalianum. The sequence continues at coordinate 10,282 of JAGVVM010002663.1, forward strand.
CTTCAGCGGGATAGTCCCCGTCTCCCAATTCCACAATGGAGTTGGTATTAAAGTGAGCGTTTTTCAAAAAATTTGGCACTTAAGCGATTGTTTTGAAATTTTGATTTTAAAGTGAGTGTCGTACATAAGCTGTGACACTTATAGTGTAATTTATCTCATCCTATGCATGGAACAATGCATGCCTTTTGGGCTCACATCCACTCTTTTAAGTCAGCCATTAACTTAACTAAAATATAAACTTAACTATAACCGCGTCAAGTTCATGTCCAAGAATGGTGGTCGTGCCTTTAAAGTCACTGCTGCGCGGAAGACATCATTTTGCACCACTTGTCTTTGGACAAAACTTCCCCTCCAGCTAATTGGGGGGACAAAACTTGAATTCGTAAGGTACAAACGAAGCATCTCCTTGCAAATCATGTCGTGACCCGCATCTTTGATTTCGAAGCTTTTCAAAAGTTCACATAAAGGGCGGGTCACGGGTCGAACCTGTTCCCGCGATCCCAAGCCGGCTCCATCTCTTGCTATGTGTCATGCAGCGAAACTTCCTCTTAGCTTCGCGACGCGTGGTGAGCGCTTTGGAGCTCTCCTTCCATCGGGTACGATAGTCCCCGCTTTCCAGGGCCCGCAGTGGCGTTTTCCTTCGACTTTTTTTCACTCATACTGTTTAAGGAATAGCTCCGTGTTTTATTTCCCACCGGGTCCACCGACCCGAGCATAACAGTACCGGACTTTAAGTACCTCTTCATCAACCCGACCCATAACGTGAAAGGTCCGGAAATTCCTCCGGCCCACGGCTATGGTTTTCCGATCTTCAGTTTCTTCTCATCTTTAACATCATGGGCTTTTTCGACCAAAAAAAAAATCATGGGCTTCGTCCTTAGGTTGTGGCCAGCTCCATTGAGTATGATGAACTTGATAATGCTCTTTCATTATTTAGTATTTCTCTTTTCATTCTCTCTTTCTCTTGCTTCCAAGCATGTCTCCTCTCGCTTCCAAGGGTCAGTGTCTTCGAGAAGTGTCTTCTGTTGAAGTTGACAATGGCTTAGATCGACAACGAATAACCTAATCGCACGCTAGAGCTATCTGAGAAGTCCTTCACCCATATGGTTTTGTAACCAAACGAGGGAGCCATGGATTGGAGGGAGACACCGAGCGCAAAGTCCAAACGGGCCGGTTCTTTCGAGCGAGACCCCGTTTCGTTGCAAGCTACGTCGATGTCGCTGTCTCAGCGACCGCGCCATCGGACGAAGAGCGGATGTCGTGCATGTGTTCGTGCGACCCTTGGCATACGAATCTAATGTGTGTGGGAGCCCAATAACCTTTTACCACTTCCGCCAGTATCGATTCGTCGGAGCACTGGGTGGATTGTCTTTGCTCCCCGAATGGCTCTCGCTCTATGGGGGCTCGCATTAATTACCGTAGAAGCTCCCCCGTCATTATCAGCTTTGCGTGCTGTGAGCCAAAGCACATCTCTCTCTCTAACCTTCTCTTTGGGGAAGCACTTTCGAAAGTGACGTGCCCAATAAAGAACTCGCGGGGGAGATCCCACCGACGATCGAGTCCGTATTCTTCCTCCCCGCTTTACCCGATTCTCGCAGCTTCTTCAAACGCGTGCCTTTAGCTAAAAGCTAGCTCCTTTCGCTCTCGTTCCATACTTTGATCTTGATCACCACAGTCAGTCACTCACTCTTCTCTGTGCGAGAGAGAGACAGAGAGAGAGCCCGATGAAGGAGGAGGTGGCGAGGTTGAGTCATCTGTACATGACACACTTCCTAGGTTTATTCTCGGCGACCATGGTGATTCCGGTGATCACCGACGTGACCGTCTCTGCTCTCTGTCCTGGGCAAGCTCGGTGCTCGCTCGCTATTTACCTCTCTGGGATCCAACAAGTGGTAAATTCTCTTCTTCTCCCTTAGGTTTGACCTCTAGAAGCTTTCTTCTTCTTCTCCCTGTAAAATACCCAAATCTTTCGAATTTTCCTATCATCACTCTTTAATAAAGGCTTCTTCTTCCATGTCCAGCCATTTCTTTTCTCTGAACATGACGATCGGTTGCTGGACAACCAGTCCTAACATACTTTAGCAAGTACCATGTTATACTCTTGTTGGTGAGATCATGACATATGATATTTGCTGCATCGCTTGGATTTTTTTAGTCGTGAAGCTTATGAGTGTTCTTTTTCTCTTTACTAATGCTTGAAATAACTTCTTGCGTTGAACTTCGAAACCAACGTGCCAAAAAATAAAAAATTTCAAACCCGGCCGAGATGAAAATCTCTCTTCTCTCGGCCGTTAGATGCAGTGGGTCCACCAAATCCCGACCTTATAAAAAAGCCGAGCTTATATGAACTCGGAGCATGTGATAATCGTCCTTCTTTTCGGTTTTCAAGGGGGTGGGGCCCCCCCGTCGTTAGATGTCGTACATCGTATCTTGTATCCTCAACGTGGGACCCACCCTCACATCCCACGTGTCAGCTCCTTCTCCGATCGTGGAGCCCACCCATCGACGGTTTGCCCCCGCTTTTGAGCTTTCTATTCCACCTTCCTTTTTTGTTTGATGGTCCATCAATATTCTTCTTCAGCCACATTAAATTATTTAAACACAGGGGAAAAAAAAACGAAAAAAGGAATTCCCAAATGACGATATTACCCCGCACTTTGTGCCCCGTCCATGTGTGCCTTGTCTTGCATTCTTCTTTTGACTTTCTTGTGGGGTTATTTATTCCCACCATCTCCTCGACCAATCTTTATGCAAATTCTTTTTCTACACTTTTTTTTTTTGTGAATCAAAAGTGGGGGAAAAAAAACTTAATTCTTAGCGTGGCAATGTATTGGATGTTGTCCGGCAGCATGTTAATTTCAAATACATGTATTCCTGGATTTGTTGCTGTGAGAATCGCGGAATCTACGGATATTTTGAGTAAAATTAAGGGGAGGAACAGATTTTAAAAAGTTTTTTTTTGTTTATTTTTATAATAGTATTGACGGACGGTAAGGAAATATAACATGCACTCTTGCAATTAAATCCTTGCAATTTACACGCGATATGCCCAAAGAATGTTGTACTACAATCATTTTTTTTATTATCGATTTATATCTTACAGGCTAGTTCTCTTCTCTTGTGCATTACGCTTGGTGATCTATGCTCTGACATGATATATTTAGCGAAAGTGTCAACTATTAGACTCCGTTTGCTTCATGAAAAATGAATGATTTGATAGATATTTTCCTAAAAATGGTACCTTACATCACATGCAATAATTAGATAGTGAAAAAAAAAACTCGACAATGAATTCCTTAGCGATATAAGCATTTATTGTTTTAATTTTATTTAAATTATTAATTTTTCGTGAAACAAACGAACGCCGATTATAAATTTCTTGCGCTCAATCATAATTTATGCAGATAGTGGGAATGGGCTCGCTGGTGGTGATGCCATTGATAGGGAATCTCTCCGACAAGCATGGGAGGAAAGCCCTGCTCACAATTCCCATGGTTTTCACCATCTTCCCCTTGGGTAATGGCTCCATCCCTCGCTTTAATTCACATTAATCTTGCAACTTCAAAATCATTGCTTATGGACCGACTGCGATGGTAGATGAATTTAAGGTGTCTTTGCAAGAAATAGTATGCTTAACATATTTATCGATACAGATGATCTAATCGAGCGATTTTTCGAGATACCTTATTCGTGACGTTTTTCGTTTGCGTTGCAGCTACCTTAGCTTTATAGCAGGTCGAGGAATTTCTTCTACATGTACTACGTGCTCCGCACGGTAACCGCCATTTTCTGCGAAGGAAGCGTTCACTGTCTCGCCCTCGCTTACGTGGTAAAATAACTTTTTCCCTTTTCCTTTTCGGCGAATTGTTATTGTATCGTGTCTCGTGAAATTTAATCGGATGGAAGTGACGTTATTCGCGACAAAAGTTATGTGTATGCGAAATCGGCCGAATATCGATTTCAAACGATAGAGATGCGCGATATCTTAATTTGGTTTTTATTAATTGACCCCCGTAATAATCTGAATCCCATCTTCGGTCCCTCGCTTTGCATCTAAATTTCAAATTGCGCAAGAAAAAGAAAAAAAGATGTTCCCTCCCTCGCTTTTTTATTTTTCTTTTATCGCACACGAGTCGTGTCGTTCAGTGCTCTAGAGCTTCGAAGCTCGCTCGAGTTTCGTTCATGCGGAATCACTCGTTCCAATGTCCAGGCGGACAACGTTCCCGCGGGAAGAAGAGCCTCCGCCTTCGGATCCTCTCCGGCATCGGATCCGCCGCTTTCGTCTGCGGCAACCTTTCCACTCGCTTCCTCTCCACTCCCTCCACTTTCCAGGTCTCTCTTTCTCTCTCTCTGCGCATGAACTCGTCCACTGTTTTCATGAATCTTTGTGTTTGATCTTCATGATCACTTGTCGCGGACAGGTCGCGACGGCGGTGGCTGTGGCCACGCTGGCGTACATGAGGGTTTTTCCTCCCCGATTCCGTCGTCGATGACCATCCTCTAACTGTCCCGATCGTCCCGAAGGGGAAGCTGGACGGTGCTTGTCCGGACGACGATAATACAAACGACACGCAGGTGTTCAAGAAGGCGCCTTCCTTGGGGGACTCTTCTCCTTGAGCAAGAAAAGGTTAAATGTGAACTTAAATCTCTGTGACTCTCTTAATTCGAAGTTGAATTTCAAAAAAGGGTCCTGTTGCGGGTAAAGTGCAAGAAGGGCAAGAGCTCTGTTTTTGCAACTGTACACGTGGAAAAATTTGATCACCTTCTGTTGTATAAAAGTTAATAAGAGCAGGAGGTTCTGCCAAGCAGCGATTGTCGCCTTTTTCGGCATCTCGTGATGTGGTCTTCATGCTCAATGAGGTACCTCTCAACTTTTGTTTATCTTCGAGTGTCAGAATTCATTTCTATCCTCCATTAACATACAATAGATTTTTCGGCTGTAGGGTAATGTGACGAATTTAATCAACGGCGCCAGATTCGATTAGTGTGAATTATCCGGTCCCTTGGAAGGAGGGTTGAAGGAATGAGAATGACAGTACAAAAGTGATACCACATGACTGTTGATGCTTGATTTTATTGGTAATAGCAAGACCTTAATTGTCACAGGAATTTAGCTCACTGGAACAATTTTTTTTTGCTCAGCAGTACTACTGAAGGCTCAAATTTCACTTTAACAAGAATCAGTTTGCCGACTAATGTGATATCTGAATGGCGGTACTATTTCTCAGGTATTTTTGTCTCTATTCTTTGAGAGTTTGTGCGCATCACTCTCCATTTTCTGCAATTTTAGGTGCACTACTCCCCTTTGGCGATTTGGTACTGGAACAATTGTGCAGCTGCTTTTCCAGCCCCTTTTGTCTCCTGTTATAGGAGAAGCAAGACTACTATCTATAGGGCTATTTTAACTGTGCACATGTACGCACCTCCTCCTCTCTCTCTTCTCTCCACTTCCCCTTCCTCATCCTCCCCCCCCTCCCCCCCACAAAAAAAAATCTGTGTGTGTAACTGTGTCCTGCCTAGTTATTGAACCTCTGATACATGTGCGAAAGATTTTTATTGTGATTGCTAACTCCTCCTTTCCCCTGAAATTTGTTTGCATGCCATCATTGCAGATGATCTTTACAGCGTTGCGTGGGCTTCTTGGGTAAATCCTCTGCTTCTCTTCCTTAGTCAATTGTATGCATTGTCTGACTTCCACCAATGGCGAAATGTGGCTGAAACTTTGGAAATTGATAGGTTCCTTATGCTGCTGCTATGTTCTCTGTTCTGTTTGTCTTCTCACATCCTTGTGTGAGTATCTGTTTCATTCTCCATAGCTCTTTGGCAGATTTGAGTGTTAAGTGTGGTTCCTAATCATCCTTTAATGATTGCAGATGCGGACTATCGTGTCTAACAAGTTAGCTCGTGCGAGCAGGTAATGTTAAGTGGAATTAATGTTTTCAAGATTTTTTCCCAAAGAATGGTAGGTGCTCACACCAAATGTTACTTACTTTAGCTCACATGAATGTTGAGCACTTCCTTTGAGATGAAACTTTCAGGGATGCCATTTTACATAGGAATGGTGAAGTGGGATACGAGTTTGAGTGGACATACTTCTTTCCTTGTGTTTGATATGGATTTCGAATGGAATTGACGTACTTCTTTCTTGGTTTGATATTGGAACTTCGAAGACTAGAATGAAAATGCAGTCATAATGTTGAAAAACTCTGTGTTATAGCAGGAAAAAAAAAATCATACACATTGTGTTTTTCGTGGAGTCGGAGGACATAGGCGTACGATTGATAGGTTGCATGACGATTTCATTAGGAACTTCCATTTCAGCTCATATCTAACCAATCTGGGATAGGAATTTGAACTAGAACGATGCCTTCCATCGCACGTACTACGAATTTGGGTCTTATGTACAATTGCTGTTAGAAAGTTCAATCTTGAAATGCATGAACATGTACAGAGCATTGAGTTACCTCTCAATAATGAAGAGAAAAGAGCTCATCACTTGTTATCGCCATTTGTCCTACTACTTGACGAATCCCGTTATCATTTGCTTAATTGTAGGGCAAGGCTCAAGATGCATTTCAGGATTTGCCAACTTGCCAATGTTGTCTCTCCCTGGTTTTCTCCCATTGACAGGTAACCAGAATATTCGAGGTAATTCCTAATGCCTCGCTGATCTGCTAAGCTAACTAGGTTTTATTCATTTTTTGTGGCAGCTTTGTTCCTCTCCGATAAAGCACCCTTCCATTTTCCTGGTTTCAGCATTATGTGTGTTGGATTCGCTTCGGTAAGATTGTTAACTATGATTCAACGTATATACAATGAGGATTCATCTCGTTGCCTTATTTTTTGAGCATAAGCTTGAAAAATGAGCAAGAACGAGCTAGCCAAAAAATCTAATGCGAATCAAGTCAACAGTTGAGCCTCCATGAACAGCACAAGAAGTTTTGCAATTCATCTCACATGACAAGCTTAGTTCCTTTGAATGTACATGTACTATCTCCTTTATAGTTGTCACAAAATTCACCAGTTTCTTGTAATGAATGTCATAACAGTAGCCAAAGGGATCTTACTTGAGTTCTCTCCAGATTATGGTTAGGCGAAGGTTGTTCATTTGACATGGGCGACCTTTCGTGAGTCAGCATATTATAATTAAATATGGGGATAATTCTTCCACCTCACGTCACATGCTAGTCCTGTTGGAAATGAATAAGCTGTTAATTGTTGTCTTTTGTCCTATGAGCTAGTTGAATTGATTCCTGATGCTTATTTCTGCCATCCATGTGCTGTGTAGAACTAAGTAGTAGCCAAATGCCTGTTTGATTCTTTTGAATGGTTTATTCTACATTTCAGCGTCTATATCTTGTGAGATCTACATGAGTTTCCACTATTTGTTTGTGGATTTAAACACTGATGGTCAGTTGCTTAACATGCCACGGTAGAGCAGGGAAAGGAGAATGCTGTAGAACTTGTTATGATATTGCTGAACCCCTTTGAGCAATGTGCTTTGTTTACTGTTATTTCGCCTGCAAATTTTATATTGAATCTCATTTTTGTTGTAGATGATAGCCTTTGTCCAGAGTGTCATGATGAGGGTGGCTCCTCCTATATCAGACGGCAGAGTTAGCAACTGCCATTCGCTGGCCTAGATTCTGAAGATCTGAATGCCCGGTATTGCCATAACGAATGGTCAATTCCAGAGTGAGGCATCAGTCCATATAAGTTACACCTGCAAAATAGTGTACTAGGGTCAAGAGTGTATATTTCTAGCATGGGCAAGTTTTCTGCAATACCTTTAGCGGCATAGTGCTCATCATAGCTTTTTATCTCTAGAGTTAGTATTAGTTGGCATGTGAGTTCGAAGATGAAGGTATAGCTGTGCCTGAAGGGGTTAGAGAAAATGGATCTCGCGGCATAATTCTGTGTCACCCGTGATGGACGGCGTGTATTAGTGGGAAGCAAGCTGTTGCATCACATATGATGAAACATGGGAAAGCTTTGGTCTCCAACTTACAGATATGAGATGTTGTGGCTTAGCATTTTTACCAAAACGTCAAGACACGCAGGGTATCTCAAGGACGATTCTAATGATCCCCACGTGAAATCACCGACTGATTGTCCTTTATTGGTAAAATTTATTGTATGACAGTAATTTGTAAAACGTGTTAGTAAATATCCGTTAAGTGGCGGATTGTTTGCTCTATTACTTGTTAAGAGGTTATCGACTTGCATCTAAATATTTCGATATCTTGAGTACTTATCGAACTTTTATTTGACTTTTTACCGTAGTTATCAAATATGCTTATTGCTATGTATGAAGATAGAGCTATGAATAGATAGATCACGAATTAACCTTTGCTTGGCTTTTTCTAGGAAAGGAGACGGGCTACTGTAAATGTTGGAGAGATCTTTAGCTTACACTATAATCTATCAATGTTTGTATGTTGTGGGAAAATTGTCTAAAGTTTTAAACTTATTGCAATTTTGCCAATTGAGTTCTAAATCTTCATGTTTTGTCAATGAAGTACACCTGGTAATTTGGACACCAGCCGTCTTATGTGGCATGATCGGCGTTGACGTGAATAAATTTAATATTATTTTATTTTATTCACTTATTTTTACTTCTCTTCTATTTTTCGTTACTTTTTCCTTTTTCCTTTTCTTCCATTCTTCCTCCATCGGCCTCAAGTGAGGGTCCGCCCAGGCCTGGGCGTCCCTCACTCGAGGCTGGCAAGGGTAGCCCTAGCCTGAGGTCGGTGACCTCCACTAGCCATTGCCGGGCTCCTTGATGGCGGTGGAGAAAAGAAGGGAAGGAAAAAACATAAAGGAAAGCAGAAGAAAAGGAAAGAAAAAAATTAAACAAAAAGTTTGAGAAGTGTTGTATTATTAAATTTTGTTCACGTTACATTGGCTGTGTCATGTTGGATGATTTGCATCCTTGTCCACATTGGTAATTTCTAACCAAAATCGGCTAAATGGATTAGATTGCAAAACGTGAAAAGGTTTATGACTTAATTGACAAAATTAAAAAATTAGGACTGAATTGGTAAAATTAAAATGAGTTTAGGGCTTTTTGGATAATTTTTTCATAAGTTAACAAATTTGAATTTTGTCAATGACTTAATTTACGTGTATTATAAATATCAAGATGTTGTATGTTTTTTTAAGAATACATACGTTTGAATTTTATTAGCGATTATCAAACTTTATTAGAACTATCGATATAGAGCTATGCTAAGGGTGCATTTTTTTTTGCAACAAATGAATGATTTGAAAAATATTTTCTTGAAAATGATTGCTTACATCACTTGCAAAAATGAATGAAAAAACATTTTCATGGTTCACAAAAATATTAAGATATGAATTGTTGACAATAAATGAAAATATTTATCGTTACCAAATTATTTTAAACGATACAAGCGATTATTTTAAAAAAATATTTCTCCAATCGTTCGTTTTTTGCAAAGCAAATTGAGGCTTAATAGATAACAAATTTGCCAATTTACATTCAATGTACCAGTATTATCTGCTGAAAATGTTTGAAATAGTTAGGCTGTATATGGTAACTCTCCAGAAAAAAGTGTTTTTGTTCTCAAAGTGTTCACAGAAGTAATTTTTATTTATTTATTATTTCTGCTCCAAAAGCATTTCTATTTGTTAAAAGTGTTCTTGGAAACACATTTGAAATATTTTTTTAGAAACAATTGGGAACACTTTCTTGAAAGTAATTAAAAATAAAATAATAAAATAATAAAAAATAATTAAAATAATTTTTTTGAAAAAATGAAATCAAATAAAAAATAGAAATAATAAAAATAATTAAATTTTAAAAATATTTTTCAAAAAAATAAAATAAGATAAAATTATAATAAAGATAAAATAATAATAATAATAATAATAATAGAAAAAAATTAAAGAAAGCAATTAAAAAAATAAAAAAAATAAAAAAAATTCTAAATAATAAAAATTAATTGAGAAATTGAATCATTTACAAAGAGTAAAACTATGAACATAATTTTTTTTGCAAGTACGAAATGCGTTTTTGTTCCTTTTTTGTTTCGAGAACAGAAACTTTATGTAGTTACCAAACGCGTTTTTGTTTCCATAGATTGTTGTCGGGAACAGAAATAGAAAAAAGTGTTTCTATTCCAAAAGTTATTTTGGGAACAAAAACGTTACCATTTGCAGCCTTATTAGTCAATGTGTTGTGTTGCGAAATACTCGCAGTAGCTTGATATTAGACCTGATCACGGGCCTATTGGCCTATTGGGCTTGCCTAGGTCTGCTCGAGCCGACAATTTCCAAGCACAGTTTGGAAGGTGGGTTTCTTATTTATGTAGTTACAACAATTTAAAAGTGCAACAAGAGATTAAGCACCCAAAAAAAAAAAACAAGGCAGAAGGGCATCTTTTTTTTTTTCTTTTTTCTATTATACTCGAAATTTATAATATTTTTGTTAAACTATGATATGTGAAAATCTACGGCTCTAACACGTGGATGTCTTGAAAATTCCACGTATTACGAAAGAAGATTCAAAATACGTAAGTCATAAATCAGATTATATAAAAAATTAATTCCGTCTAAAAAGTTCTAAATTGACAAACAAAGGAAAATTTCAAAAAAGGGTCCTAAGTGCCCTTATTTTTTCAAAAAAAAAATGCATGAAGTGAACATTATTTTAAATAAGGACATGAAGTGTCATCATTTTATTAAAAAAGGGGCTTGAAGTGCATATTATTTTAAATAAGGGCATGAAATGAGTACATTATTCTTAAACAAAGGCTTGAATTAGGGACATTTTGATCATTTACTATTTTATTTTATTTTATTTTATTTTTCCTTTTTCTATTTTTAAGAGATTTTTAAAAAAGAAAAATTTTACAAAAAAAAACATCGGCGAGAGGTGGATTAAATTTACATTCAGACTTCCGACTGTGATTTTTCTTTTTTTTTAAAAATTAAAATTAACAAAAAGTTAGATTAAATTTATATTTTGATAAAAATAGCTTTGATCGGTTGGAAAATTTGGCCAACCGACGAAGTCATGCCTTTAATTGAAATAATCATAACCACTTCAAACCCTTCTTTGCGATAAAAATGACACTTCAAGCCCTCATTTGAAACAAAATTCACTTCAAGTCCTTATTTGAAGAAATTATTTGAAGAAATGAGATCACTTGGGGCTCTTTTGAAATTTCCTGACAAAGAATGATGCTACGGTTGGCATGTCATTGCCCCGAATTGTTTCTATCATCCGACAAGAATTCAATCAAATCTCGACGTCAATCTTAGGTTTTGTCGAGTTCTTAAATCTTTGAAAAAGTTCTGACCAAAAAAAATAAAAATAAATCTTTGAACAAGTAGTCCACCGGGGAGGCATAACCATCTCCAATGAAGTGATGGCAGTTGGCGCGGTCAGTGGTGGCTGGCGGCCAACAAGAGAAAGTTCGTGGCCGGGTTGTTTTGGTAACTTGAGGTGAAGAAGATGGTGAAAGATCCATCCTCTCCCCTCCTCAACCTTTCTAGTTTTCAGGATTGTCTCAACACAACGAACTTCTTTCAAAGGCCGTGACATGGTATTTAAGTTATTCGAAACGACCTGTGATTATGGCCACACAAACCCCTTTCTCCCATCCCAAAAGAAAAATACAAAAAACCCGTGGAGCAAAATCGGAATGAAATCAGCCTAGCAGTGACCACTTGCATTGCAAAATTTACAATTGCCAATTTCACCTTTGTTCTGGTTCCGGTTTGCCCCGACAGCCCACGATTCCCTGCTCTGTGGACAACTAATACTCGGCGGACAGTCAATCCTGTGCTGTCCTTGCAATGCGCTGCAAGGTTTCCGCAATTTCAGAAAACTCAGGTCGCAGGGAAGGCTCTCGTTTCCAGCACTTGTTCAGCAGCTTCTCCAGTTCCGGATGAGTACGCTCTGGAATAGTAGGCCTAAGACCCTGAAACGCAAGCTCGTTGTGACCATATGTTTGCGGTTAGCTCCCAGAGACGGATCTAATAACTTTACCATTACAATTTGGTATTTTCAACTTCCTCTAGATTCGTATTGGTAAACTAGTAACAGGATTAATAAGAACGGCAATTTGTTGGAATATCTTAGATACCTTGTGCACCACGCCGATTGCAGCTTGTAATGGCGTTAAGTCCTTGTAAGGAAGCTGCACCAGCCACCAATTACAGTAAATAGTAGACCTTGAACTCATGAAGAAGAAATATCTGGCCATCCCCTCCATGACCAACGCAGCAGAATAACTGCTCATTGAGCGTGAAGAGGGAGATGACTCGAAGCGGCATCCTCCGTGGAGGCCACTAGGTCAAAGTTTAATGATAAGAGTATTTGCTCATGTGCATGTATAAGCACAAGTTCGGGCGGATAAGGCAAAAGCCTGCTATCAATCATTGCTTGAACTTGTGTTAATTATGTTACCTTTCCTGTAAGCAGCTCCCACAGCACTATTCCGAAGCTGAAGACATCAGCCTTGTGATCGTATGGTCTATGTTCAATAACCTTGCAAGTATCAACACCAAACATGGCCATGTCATGGGTGCAACGCAGAAAATACTTGTGAAGAGTATTAAGACTGTTTTACAGATCCATCCAACTCATTACCCCATGCATATTACACATAAAGACCAGCGACACTTAGTCCTGTAATGTTCTGTAGCCACTGCTCACATCTTTAAGGTTTACATTTATCCCGTAAGCAAACAAGTACTGCAGTAAAATGTAAACAAAAAAACAAAAATGACAGGAATATAAAACTCTTGAGCTTGCATTAAATTTGTCATTCACAAATGAACTGTGTACTTTGAGATAAACTAAGAGACACCCCTAGCAGCTTGAATGAAGCACCACCTACCAAGCTTAGGAAAGTACTCTTAGGCTCCGTTTGTTTCGTGAAAAATGAGTGATTTTGAATAGTTTCCTAAAAATGATTGCATGCATCGCTTGAAATAATTAATCAATGAAAATATTTTCATTACTAACAACAAATTTGGTCTGAACATTTGCTTATACGATGAAAATATTTTTCATTCATTCATTTTTGTAAGTGATCATTCTTTGGAAAATATTTTCGAAATCATTCATTTCCTGCTAAATAAACGCAGCCTACAATTACCAATCACACACATGCTAGAATCTTTGAGACCCATCTACATTTCTCTGCAGGGAAACATATACCTGTTTCTCAACCTGTCTATTTATATTATTCTCTCAAAATGAGCTTTGCCTTGGTAAATCTATGAAAAATCTTTTACTGTGCATAATAAACTGCATAATGTTAATACAAGGCAAAGGAATTATGAAATCAAAATGGTCCTCCAAAGGATATTTCTTTTGAGGATCTATTGTGCTTACAGATACAAAGAGGGCAAGGAGAGGTGGCAAAACAGTGACAGCACCAGGAGGGTGACAAACGCACTCTTTTGGACAAAGTAATGATGTAGTCGAACTTCCGTTGGAAAATTGGAGAGTACTTTTGAGGGAAGATTCGATGTACGGTCTAGTTCTTTCACAACATGTCATTATCCGGTTATCTTAAAGTCACAGAAACATCTTTTAAAAAAATTCATATAAACATCTAAAACTTATTTTTGTCTAAGGGATGCCCATATCTGCTCCGGCATCAGAAGTAGAACTTCAATTTACTTGCTGAGAATTCGAGTCATTATACATCAGGACTGTTGTTCCCTATAACAACATGCCTTCTGGTTCTGGACTCTTGCGGCACTCTCTTTTGTGAGGCAAAAGGAGATAAATTCCTTTCTATTGACAATACAAGTTAATCGAATCAATTTCAACCTCTACCCAAGGAACCTTTCTCTTGATTAATATCAATTTCTCAAATCCCAGCATCAGTAAAGTAGAAAATGCAGTCCTCCCTGTTGGTGCTTTATTTTGAAAGAAATTGCCTCACCCAAAAACAAAGGGAAAGCACTAGAAACAATATAAAATAAATATTTTTGCAAATACCTACCTCTGGAGCCATCCAACGGTAAGTTCCAGTTTCAGCAGTCATCACACCGGACTGAGTTTGAACTCGAGCAATACCAAAATCAGCAATCTTAACAACCTGCTGCAGCATTCATTTGGGCATTCAGTTTGAGCGAAACCTTCAACAGCTGATGAAAGATCTATAACATAATCACTCGAGACCTCAAAAGAAGCAAGGTTACATTGCTGTGGGGCCAACCCCGGCACTTCCCTAAACACCTCCTTTGCTTGACAACGTTGATGAAATGCATTTTTGACAAAATGTTAGTTAAGACTGGGCTTAGTCATCCATGATTCCCGTGAAAGTTCGTTTCTTTGTCAAATGGTTTAAACATTCTTAACCGTGATAATTTTTTCTAATTTCATTTCAGACCATACTTGGTATCATTCATATCATCTGGCTTTCCTTAGTGGCTCTATTTCTGCTTATTCACTTTTACATCACATGATAAGCAATGGTGTAAGCAACTTTGCATCTTCATCATCCAGAAACCAATCTTGATCTTGGTTTCAGTTTTCTTTTGCATGGTTAAAAGAGTTCAACACTAAAAAAGGTTTTTTTTTTTTTTAAGTCTCGAAATTCAACATTGAATAGAACTGTATTATGACAAGAAAGAAAGCTAGACCAACAGAGAAAGTGTCGAGACAATGAGATTTGAAAGATTAATATCTTACCTCATTTTCATCCATCAAAAGATTAGCAGCCTTAAGGTCCCGATGGATGATATTATTCTTGTGCAAATAGTTCATTCCCGTGGAAACATCAATTGCCAGTCTCAGAACAGTTGAAAGTTTGAGAACATCGTTTTGCTTATGCAGAAAGTCAAATAGACTCCCACCAGACATGTATTCTGTGAGGAAAAGATAGAAAAAAGACAACTGAAATTCGAAATTTCAGATTTCTTAACGAATTTCAATTCTAGCTAACAGAAAATGGTGCTTTATTATTGAATATTTCCATATGTGGAACTGATATAACCTGTCACAATGCACAGTCTTGGAGGTCTAGTACATGCACCAATGAATTGCACAATGTTCTTATGCCTAATTTTCCTGCAAGCAATCGCAAAGAATGAACAAACAGCACCTCTTACTATGTCGGTGAAAGGAGCTGATAGGTCAGGACATGACAACAGTAAATGAAGAAATTAGATGACTGTCAAAGAAGCAAGTTTTATTCTCTCTCTCAGAGGAAGCAGTTGAATCACTGCATATCTTTTCCTTTTCAAGCTTTCTGATGGACAACACTCCCAATAACTAATAAGAATGTGCAACTCAATGAACCAGACAATATACCATAATAGGAGAATGAAGCCTACATATATGGGCGTCATCCCGAGAAAAGCTTGAAAAGGAAAAAATAACATTCCTGCCAAAATCATGAATATTATGAAAGCAAACCTCATTATGTAGACTTCCTGAGCAAACTCCCGCTGCATGGCTTTGTTTAGATGCTCAGACCTAAGAGCTTTGATGGCTACATCTTGACTTAAAAACGTGCCTTTATACCTACATTAATGAACTAATAACACTTAATAACCACTTGTAAGCGACGCAAGAATGCAGTAGGAAGATAAGTACTCACAACTCGCCATATGATCCAGATGCAATTTTCTTTTCAAAGCCTAACATGTTTACATCAATTTCCCAGACATCTTTTCCTTCACTGGAGACGTGTACATGGTTATGGTTGGACTTGATTCCATTATGCTTTTGCTTGTCTGTGTCAAAACTACCATTGAATTTCAGCTGCGGATGCTTCTGCACCGACATTCAAGAGATCACTTGGTGCCAAGATTTGATAAATCAAGATTTTACAGAACAGCAGACCTTAGTGGAACTCCCCCGTGAGAATGAAATTGTGTATGCTTCTTAACCAATAGCCTAAAAGAAAGTAGATGAAGAGGGAGCTTGCAAAAGAAAATACTTCTGAACTAAGCCTACCATGTTGCTCGTAAGGAAACATAGAATCAAGAATTATTATCAATTACCAATGCTGTAGATTTCCATACGTGGTGTAGCAAGCACATGACAATTGCTAATATTACTGTTGAACATTAATCAGTTCAAAATTGTCACCACAAACTCAAACCAGTTCGAGCATAAACAGTGAATTCACCCATAAAAATAGCAGTCGAATGGATCAAAATATTTGAGCTACAATGAATCGGAAATAAACAGAAAAAATGATCTTTCAATATGGAATATATCCCTAAAAGTAGCAGCCAAATGTGTTACCTCAATCATCAACATTTTCTCTTTCAGTATCTCCTTTAGCTCCTCAGTCTGTGTTAAAGATATAACACATAGGAAAAGCAAGTTAGATTTGATGAAATATGTTCATGACTGAAATTTTCCATATGAATATAAATAGTAATACCTCCCGTTCCCAACCATCAACGGCAAAAACGTCCAAGGAATAGCCATCTATAGTGGAGAAGGCGTGTGCTTCTTGAATGTTCAGCCCTATCTCAGACATTGAGGATGTCAACTGAAATTCACAAATAGGCACGAGAAGAAACATAAGGCAGTGAACCTCAACAAACTGGACCCTCTTAAGCACTCTTCTCCTTATGAAGTACTTTTCTCAGATTGTAGCCTGTGCTGCAGTTGATATCAGTTATACTTTTGTCCTTGCTAGCAGTTTAATCTCATGCAGGCAATATTAAGAACGCCAATATTAAGTAATGACGTCTACATAATCTTTCAGTCGACAGTACAAATTACGGAGGAATGGAAATATTCAATTGGAAATGCTCACTACTCTGACAAGTAAATCAGACTTGGTAAAGCATGATTTATCCCCTTGGCCTTTCTCAAGGTATAGGCAGTTCACTCCTTGGTTTATTTTATATCATACTTGTCCAATTTTTCAATCTTACACTTGGTAAAGCATCATGAAGGTTTCTTTACACGTCAAAATGCAGTACCACTAAACTCTATTTCGTAGTGGCATGCTCTTTCAGAGAAAATCCTTCAATCTATCAAATATATAGTTAAAGATCTGGATGCAGTCAATTCTCTTGCAGAAAAGCTGGCAGTATTTAGCTACCTGGCTGAGAAATTTCCGCTTGTCATTTGTTGATATCGTCACTTCATGCATAGTCCTAAAGAATTGATGAAATGAGAGCAGAATATCCCAGTAAGAAAGGAGAGCATGCTTTGAAGACTAGATAAAAACAATTTTGTTTCCTACACAGTTAACCAAATTCTTTCGATTAGATGGAATGATCACAAACCGACAATTTTCGTTGGAAAGGGAAGCTAGTTCATAACAACTAAAGGGAAACCATCACCCACCGCACGCACCCTAAACCCCTCTCTCTCTCTCTCTCTCTCTCTCTCCGGGTCCCTTCTATAATCTTCAAAAACAGCTCCAGTAAGAGAAGAATGATGAGAAATAAGTTTGGCTTCAGTCTAATTCCCCAAATGGAACCAGCATTGTTCCCCTAATTAGGAATTATCGTGGTTTGCTCTCCTCATGCTGGTTATAATTTAAAGCTGTCTCCAACCATCTCTTGAATGGCGATAGAAAGTTTGCTAAACTGATCCAACCTAATCTGGAGTCTTCTGAAAGGGTGTTGGTCCAAATTTATGTGGCCATTCCACAAAGTGGAACAGGAACATATGGCATGAACAGTTAAATGCAGATGGCACTTGACATTCTAAAATACCCAGATTAAGTAGTTTAGCAGATAGTTCATGTTCAAGCAAACTTAGTGGATTTAAAGATGGTAAATAAAGGACAACTAAATTAGATGCTACAGATTCGACCAAAAAAAAAAAAATTAGATGCTACACAGTATCATCTTAAGTAAGGTGGTATGCAGATGTCACTAACGGTAAGCTTCCAGGGAAACTCACCCAATGACCGAACATTGAGAACCAGAGGTGGAACTATCCCAATTTTGAGTGGGTAAATCAGTGCCTTCACATTCGACTTCCATTTTAGAGGACAACCCAAAATCAGAAAGTGGATTGATACTGAGAGAGAAAAAGAAGGAAAGATCATAAACGGAAAGGATCTGACATAAACATTCTAGTGACTAAACAGTAGAACTTTTTGCTAAAGCCATTTAAGGAGACCTCTGTCTTCTTTTGTAATTAAAAAAATGTGCATCAACATTTCCTGGGGAGGTTGAATGAACAGAATCGCCACAGTTATATCTGGAAACAGAAGAGACCTGCATAAAATATCGCGAAGAGCATGAGTGTTCCAGCCTTCAAGGTGCTACCCTAACTGAACGAAATGAACACAGTAACTGTTTATCGAAATATAGATGCGAAAGATGCAGGGAATGAGAAGCTTTAGACAGGGAATCAACACAAGCAGAATTTAAGAATCTATGACAAGATTCTCGAGAGATTTTATAGAGACCAGATCAGAATTGTGCCTCTTTACTGACTTTCCAAACCTCACTCCAAAGGCAAAAAAACAATGTGAAAAAAGGAGTATATTCTAATATATGTACATGCTGTCAACCCTAAGCAAAGCATGGATTTTCACAAAACTGAATGGAGAGTGGCACCTGCTAAAAACAAGGCAAACATGCGTTTGAGAACGATTTTATCAGTAACCAAGCAACGCATCTGCTTTCTTATTGAATATAATGACTGATGGACATATGTAGTGTCAGTAGAAGAATAAGAAATGAAATTCAAAGAGCTATAAGACCCATATTTACTTTCCGTAATGAAAGCATATTGGTTAAGGCATCAATGTGAAATGTAAATTATGATGAGGCATCAGCTTGACGACCTTCTAGACAATTGACTTTGTGACTGAAGTCTGTTACCTGCCGAAGGCGGACTTCGATTGCTGGTCGAGTTGCAGGATTCTTTGCCATGTGAAGTAATCTTTTATGCAGAAGAACATCTTCCGGCGTTTCCACATTCACATCCAAAGCATATCTACAGTCAAACATATTAGATTCCACCAGAGGAGGCATTAGCTAACCATCACCATAAAAATTTCCTCCAAGCACCAGTCAAATGTTTCTTGCTAAGGAAGCGATCGGAAGAGAAAGAAAACGAAAATACACAATGAAAACAGACAACACAAGTGCACTCCAACCAATCGACTCTGTCAAGCTCACCATCAAATAATTCACAACACTAAGAGTTGGTCCAAGTTAAGGCAAGTAGAGAGCAACAAATTCGTTGAAAATGTGAATTTTTCCTTACTTCAGATGATTCATCATTAAACTGATGACCAAGAATCACGAATTCGATACTCAACCATCCCGAAACAGGGAATCGGTTTCTAAACAGCCCATACCAAGACTCGTAGCTCGAAATGGCACACAAAAGGAAATGAACAATCGTCGTACGAACAAATTTCACCTACTTCGAGCACAAACACTCGAGTCACTCGTCAATCCGTCCATCTACGGCTTCGCAAAAAAAAAAAAATCACTCGCTTTCTTAGCAACCGAAAATGGAACAAAAACTTTCAAAAAGCCAGGCGTTGGCGGTACCTAATCGGCAAGCGATTGAAATGAGCCCAGAGATCATCCTCGAAACCGGGGCGCGACGCTTCCTCGGGGTCCACCTCCTTGAGTCGGCGGAGGACCTCGTTGTAAACATCAACCTTCCGCCTCCGCATCCTATGCCTACCACCACCGGGCGCGTCCGAATCCACTATCCCGCTACTGCAGCTCTCCGCGCCTCCCTCCATCGCGGCGGGAACACACCAGGAGAGCTCGAATCGGGACCGCTCCTCCCCGTGCCCCTCCGCCTCCGCCTCCGCGCGATTCCCCGGTTCCGAATGGAGACCAGCACCGATCAGCGACATGCACGCGGTTCACGTGTCCCCCCGTCCGCTCCGCCGAAAAGGGGCGAGAGTCGAAGAGAGAGAATTTTCGCTAGAGTTGGAGTCGAGCCTCTCTTTGCATGTTATTATTATAAACAAACCAAACCATGGCCTGCTAGTTCTAACCTCTCTCTCTCTCTGTGTTTAAGCTTTCCCTCGTTTTCTTATAAGCGCCATTAGTTTAGAGAGAGAGAGAGAGAGAGATGGATTAGAACGTTAATTAAGTGATTAGGGGGGGTGTGCGTAGTGCGCACCCTCCCGGCGCATTTCCGCCAATGCTTATCGACGTGGATTTTAACAATGCCGCTTCGCCTTGCTCATATCACCCCGCGGGGTCTCCCCCCTAATTATCATTATCTACATGTCTTTTAGCTGAGCACAAGATGAATTGTGGTTCTTAGTTCACCCCCATCCATCGGCTTGCTTAAGAATTAATTAGCCATTAACCCTCAAATCCCCGTCAATCGCCATCGGAGCAAATGCCAGGACAGCTCCCTCCGTTTTGCTTCCTTGTATCACCCACGACCTTTTTTTAGGAAAGACATTTTTTTTTTTTGTATCGAAGGTGTTCGGGCCAGCGTCCGTACGGATCACGCACCTCGACTAATCCTCCAGGAGGGCTAGGGCAGCATCCCACCGCCACGACCTTCTGCTTAAATTACCGGCACCCAGCGAGGTTCGAACCCAGGACCTCTCGTGAAAGGATCAGAGCGCAAACCAGTTGGGCCATCGATGGGTGGGTACATTTCTTTTTCTCCCTTTCTTCCTGTTTTCCTTCTTTCGGCATTTCTTCTTCTTCTTCTTCTTCTTTTTTTTTTACAAAAATCCAACCGTGCGGGGAGATCGCATGTATATAATAATTTTTTTTTGAAAAATTACAGCGAGATACTTTGACAACCTATCTCTCGTGCAAGCCATGCTAAGGTCGACATGGGGATGCTGCAAAAATAAACTGCGATGGAAACCGATTTCGATATCAAGTCAGAACTCCAAATCAAAATCTTAAACTTTCATGTGGAGGGAGACGTGTGTGTATAAACGGCATATAAACTCCGAAGAAAAAGCGAATTCAAAATATAGGATTTGATCTGGGTTTTTTTTTAATTAGTTAAATTATGTTAACTAGAATATATAGAATATGTCCTTTTCGTGTTCCTTGTAAAAGTGACACACAAGCACTTGATTCGAGTTATATCTTTATCTCCCCATATGACAATTTAACAAAATGGATAATTCCATCGACGGTCTCTGAATTCTGCCTTGATATGTAATGTCGTTTCTAAGGTTCTAATTCATCTAATGCGATTTCTCAACTTTATCTTAACGAGCAATGTCATCTCTAAATTAATAACTTATTCGATATGATCCATGGAATTTTGGTATATCTTCAATTCAGTGGATGTACTGTCTGAAAAAATTCAATATTGTCCTCGAATCCGAATTAATGGAAGAACAGAAAAGGTTATTTTTATGTTATAATTCACGGATCATTCCTATCATTTTTCCCGTGGCAGATGGCGGGGATATGGGCGGATTGAGCACGCGACCGATTTACCAAAAAAAGGATCTACTGACATGGGCGAATTTCGCCAGTCGTCGCCTTTCAAAAGGTAAATTTTTTTTTTCCCCGAATCGTCGGGGCAAAAAAACTTGTTTATCGACGGACGGTGATTTGGACACAGATCTAGAACGAGGTGGACCCGTCGGGTGCACCGCTTTTTGTATTCTTTTTATTTTTTCTTTTTTTAAGAATGTCCATAAGGAGTTCCTGTTGTCTCATCATTGCATTAAGGAGGGGAAAAGTATATTCTCCCATTGAATCTAGCAATCAGTATCCATATGTGGAGATTCCCTTTGCGCTGTCGCGATCCCCACTCATTACTCCGGACGGTGGCAGCGTCCAATCAAAAAAAAGACTTGATTTTTTATTTTTATTTTTTTTAATTTTATGTCGCCTATCTGATAATATTACATTGGCTCTTTTAACCCCGCCTCTTGGTCAACCGAAAGTCGCCATGTGGAGCCTTTTCTTTGCTTGACCAACCAATACGAGAACTGAATGTGTTAGTGGTTTAATTATCGCGCAAGTCAACGACTAATATATACTTTACCCTCATTGAATATGATGATTTTTCTTCCATCATTTATGGCGTTATAAAAAAATCGATCCTATTTTCGGCATGCTCAAAAAAGGAAAAAAAAAAATCGAGGTCCGTAGGATGCACGAACAGCGACATAAAAGGAGTGCTATGTTTTGTCGCGCATGAATAGTTTGCCGCCTTAAATCGCAGCCGATGGTGCGGGAATTTTGCTTTTGTTGAGTAGACAGTGGCGGGGGTCGTTGTGAGATAGAAGAATGAGAAATGGGCCGGGAGGAATTGTTTCTGTTCTGTACAGAAGAGATCGGATGAGATAGGCACGGATCGAGCACCGGGCGAAAGGGGGCGGGGAGGAGAGCATAAAAGAGGAGCTTCTCCTTTTTTCATGGAAAGGATGCAAGGACACATCTCAACCATCGAAACCAAAAGAGCATACATTTTTTTACCTCAAAAACAAACCGACCCCTTGATCTTTTAATTAAAGTTACCAAACACAGCCGAGGCTTTTAGTTCTTGGCGGGGCGAGCGTGCCGGTTCGCAATTGGGGCTCCAAAAAGAAATCGATGTTGACATCCCGGGAATTGGCGAATTGCAAATTGTTAATGTTGACCTCTCCGTCGCCTGTGGGCCAAATAAGAAAATGGGTAATAAGGAACCAATTTTGTAGTAGAAAAAATGATGCAAATGGTCCCTTAACTTTATTTTACTATATAATATAATTTTTGAATTTTTAATTCGACTAATATGATCTCTAAACTTTAATTTAATGTGCAATATTACCCATGAACTTTCAATTTGTTCAATATGATTTCCGAACTTTTGGAACATGTTCAATTTAATTCCTGAATTATAAAAAGATGTTTAAAGTGATCTCTAAACTTGAATTGATTGAAGGACTATATTAAACATGTTTAAAAAATTCAGAGATTATATTGGTCAAATTAAAAGTTGAAGGACTATATTAGACATTTGATCAAACTTCAAGGGTCATTTGTGTCATTATCCATATCTTCTTCTCTTGCTTTGCTTATTTCAACACTCATCTGCTTGTCCTTTTCTAAGATTTCGATACATATAACATTTAGGCTAAGCCCCTTTCATTATAAAAGAAAAATTGAGCGAACGTCGTTGAAATTATGTACCATAACCCAAGACCAGGAATTGAATTGAATTGAATTTTAATTTCTGAACCAAAGAGGATCTTTGCCGGGTCAATACGCACTAAGTGGGGTTTGTCAATTTTGCCGGAAGGTATGAATGGGATCTTCTGTTCTGTCCTTATGAACTTGGCCAGATTGCCGAGAGACAATCAAATGCAAATACGTACAGTCTCTTCGATCGACTGGTGGTGCGTTGAGAGCAAACAATTTGCGTCGCACGAGCGATTGGTCTAGTGATCGCTACGACGAGACGAAGTTTCTGTGGGACATGGACACTCGAGGCTTCACTTGCTCTTTTTTTGGGGGGACGATCTTCCAACCATCTTGGACTCGAAACGTCGCACGATTTACGTCGATGTGCCTTCGCCTAAAAATTTCGGGCTTATCATAGATGCTGGTCATGATATGAGATTGATCGAGAATACAAGATATTTTGAGCTTCTAAAACCGATTATAACGCCGCCCTGATGTTGTGTAGGCGATGAGTTTCTTGACCATTCATTTTTTATTTGAAGCGGGTCGCACGAGTCAATTCGCCCGCTGATGTGGATTTTCATGGCGAACTAGAGCCAATTTTGGCATTCACAATAAAGAAGCCATTTTCCTTCGAGGGTCGAATTAAGGGCGCGCATGGCAACCCTCAAAATACCCTTTAAAGGATTACATGGTACGATTAGATCGAATCGGCCAATTACTCGAGATTCTCGATTATTTATTTTTGACCAAAAGTTAATTTTTTTTTACTTCTTCGAGTGGTTTCAAAACTACTTTTGGTGCAAAAAAATGCTCCAGAAGTAGAAAGATAAAATTACGTAACTAAACGGATTTCTGCTCCAAAAGTACTTCTGAATCAAAAAATTTTTCTCCAGAAATGTTGTCATGTGCGCCCTAAGATGTCGAGTGTATCCTGGATAGTCCCTTTATTTGAGCCTGGAAAGAAAAGGACTAATGTCAAAGAGGAAAAAACCACTGAGCAAAATGAAAGATTTCCATATGGAGGTTATGTTTCAATATATATGAAAACGTCTCGAGTAGAATCACAAATCCTGAGTAGATTTGGGAGTCACGGGTTCATCTTTGATTGGGAGACTTGAACTTGCCTCCGGGACCCGGTGCAGGAGTGGTGGGAACCTGGGCTCCAGTGTGGGAGTTGAGGACCGGGCTCGACCGCCAGGGTCCCACGCACTCTTATCGAGGACCCCGCACATCGCTATCGGGGACGTCCTATGCACGAGCATCGAGGTCTTGGCCATTGCCTTTGATAGACCAAGGTCTGGCCAATGATTTCCCTTTAGGTTATGCATGATTTAGGGCCTTTTTTTTTTTTTTCGAAGCGTGCACATCCATGCACGTGTTCTAAAATATTGGGAGTGCACAGCAAATGTCCGATACCGTCGCTCGAGAAGATTGTCATAAGAGAGAGCCCAAATTTAAATCCACTAGCATATCCAGTTGAACCTAATTTCATTCAACAGTTTAAACTAGTAAAGTATGAGTCAATGAAGATAGATATAGGTCCACTCCCCATTAAATTCGATTAGTTTTTCATATCAACTTATCTCGACTTGAATCTCCATCTCCAGACCAAACTATCTGCTCGGAAATCGAATTGGTCAAGATATTCCTTTCCCCCTCTTCCCCCCCTCCCCCCCTCCAAAAAAAAATAAACAAATTTATTCATTGAGACAAGGCTTGAGACAGATTGCAGGTCCAACAATTACCATCGGCTAGAGTGCGATACATTTATTCGAGGAAATCGCTAAGAATGGAGTTTAAATTCAAATCCATTAACATATCCAATTGAATATATATATATATATATAATTAAAAGTTTAAGTTAATAAGTCATATTATTTCGTGTCACATTAATTTTTCGATCGGGGACTTTGTGACATGAATTACGCATGCATCATAATATAAAATCTCGCTCCGGCTGGGATCCACATGAATCCGATCAATCGCGACAATTGACAACCCAGACGTGCGGCCGTCCTACGTTTATGTCTCTGCGCTTTTGTCAAATCGGTTCCCCTTCACCCACTGTGATTGCAGGAGCGGGGGAGCTAGACGGACGTGCTGCTTTTAATGGGATCAGGCACCGGAAAGGATGAGGTCATCATATTCCCCCACTCCGACGGAGCATGTTAAACGTGGGGGAGGAAGGCATGGGGTTTGAACTGAACCCGGGACAGAGATCAGGAGACAGCAGGGGGCCCCCTCCTCCTTTTGCTTTTGCCGAGGTTTGTGCGTGGTGCCTACCGGGCCCTGGGGTGGCGGGGAACCTAGGCCCGATCTCTATAGGACCAACGTCTGAGCGACAGTGAGCCGGGGTACGGGCATCGAGATCTCGAGCTCAGTTTTGGCGAATCCAAAATCAGTGCCTATGCTCGGGCCTCGGAGTTGCAGATCCGGACTCGAGACCTCGGTGTCCGTGCCGGGTTCTTTAGCTACTCATGGGCAAAAGCTATATTGATTTTTCTTACCAAACGACGAAAAATATTATTCACTTTCGATTTCATGTTTTAGCTAAATACCCAAAAATAGTAGTATTCTTTAGAAATTTCATATATTTTGGCAAACAAACAAAACCTTAATCTATAAAGTAATCGACGAGATTTCTTATTAGGTTTTGGGCATGGGGCTGAAGAATGCGCGTTCTCGCTTGACTGAAACACCAGCAATGCTAATCATGTTTGGTAACATAGAATGCAATGGACGAGGGAATGGGATGAGGAATGGGATCAAAAGGCACTAATCGATTGAGAAAATAAGGTAAAAGTGGTAAAAGAAGAGGGAAACGGATAGACGAGAAACATTTAAGTGAAGACATATTTTTGGTTCAAATGGTACGATGGATAAATGCATTATTAATATTGACTTCGGTAGAAACTACGAGAGCGAAGAGATGAGTTTACATTAGAAATTAAGCAGCACGAGAAAAGGAAGACAAAATAAAGGATAAGATAGCATCAGGGTATCGTAGCTTATCAGAGTTGAATTCCAATATTCTTCCACCCAGAAGATTCATTTAGTTTCAGACCTGACGCATCAGAGAATCGTACATTATCGTACTTGAATTTCACGATTCAAAGAAATAGAATACAGAAGCCAATGAGGGTATGAGTTATGACATTTAGTACATATCTAGAGTAAAATCGGCACACGTGTATAGGTAGATTTTTATACTTGTTTTGTGGCACAATCTCAATTTTACTTAAAAAAATTTTCATCAATTTTTTTTTTGGTCAGAAATTGTTTTCATCAATTTCAAAGGCAACAAAAGGTTCTTTTCTGGCTCCGAGGCTGCCTGTTGATTTTGCGTCCGAAGAAGCTGCCCATTAAGCTCATTGACTCTCATGAGAGGCCTATTGTACATCAACATGGTACCGTCCCCAAGGTCCAAGAAATTGGGCTAGAAGAACATTACAAGGCCATGTCTAATCCCACATTAGATTTTGCTAACCCGAGTTTCACGGTCTGTTCAAGCCCGTTAAGCCCGATATGTAAATGGATGGGCCTCGGGGCGATGGGAGTCTACCCTTCTGCTTAACCTGGCCCAACCTGAAAAATCATATACGATCTTCTTTTTTATGGCGAGATTGTATCCTCATGAAAATCCGACTCGGCCCACCCGTTTGATGTGATAGACTTAAAAGCTCTACTAGCCGAATTTGTTGCGATGAAATTCCCGGGGCAAAATGAGCAGCACTTTCTATGTTCGATTCACCTTTGGTAGATATGTCAAAATGGGTCATAAACCTATTTCTTAATAGATATATAATGCGTTGAGTTATTATATGGTCAGAATAATAAATGAGTCATAAGTGAGTTTACAACTTACTTAGATCCATATGACACTCTTTCACCCTCACTCGATTTTGCACTCACTCACTTCGTACTCTTACACTAGTCCAGGTATGAGTTTTCCCAAATTTGATTAAATATGAAAGTGTTTTAGAAATATGGGTTAGATCGGGTATGTGTTGGGTATGAGTTCGATAAGATATAAGTCACTAGATTTGCATTATAATAAATGAGTCATAAATGGATCAAACGGGTTTTTGGGTCGAGTAATTTATGACCCGATCCAAACTCGATCCGATCCACATATTTGACAGATTTAGCCCTCGATATCGTTTCTAATGAATCCGTTGATTACCGCATGGATGACTTGGCCTATTTGGGCAAAATACTAATATGAAGCCCGTGGATCAGCACTTAACTTAGCAGCCAACACAATCAAACAATTGGGACTTAGTGGAAAATCGAATTATGATCTGAAAATCGAATTATGCTCCTCCCTTTAGGAATTCTTGATGCTCATTCCGTGGCCACGTATCAGAGACCGCAGAGGAACAACAGATAGGAGAGAACCTCCAGACATGGTGAATGGTAAAGACTGATGCTTGAAGTGCCTTATTCTCTCAAGACTCTTGTTCATGGAACCACAAAAAGAAAAGGCAAAAAAGAAGGGTACTCAGCTAGACTGATGTTCATACTGTTGAAGAAATGCCTTCGATTTAGGATCTGGTTTAAAGTACGCGTTGCGAGGCGGAATCCCCGATCGTTCGATCCGGCCCTTTTGTAGACGATGGTAAATGGAGGCCAAAACTCGAAGCTTCAAGCTTGAGACCCAGACTTAACAGATCAAAGATTTACTTTTCCCTGCGCAGATCAGGGTGCCGTGCTCGCTTGTTGTGTCGAATGAATCCGTTGATTACCGCATGGATGACTTGGCCTATTTGGGCAAAATACTAATATGAAGCCCGTGGATCAGCACTTAACTTAGCAGCCAACACAATCAAATAATTGGGACTTAGTGGAAAATCGAATTATGATCTGAAAATCGAATTATGCTCCTCCCTTTAGGAATTCTTGATGCTCATTCCGTGGCCACGTATCAGAGACCGCAGAGGAACAACAGATAGGAGAGAACCTCCAGACATGGTGAATGGTAAAGACTGATGCTTGAAGTGCCTTATTCTCTCAAGACTCTTGTTCATGGAACCACAAAAAGAAAAGGCAAAAAAGAAGGGTACTCAGCTAGACTGATGTTCATACTGTTGAAGAAATGCCTTCGATTTAGGATCTGGTTTAAAGTACGCGTTGCGAGGCGGAATCCCCGATCGTTCGATCCGGCCCTTTTGTAGACGATGGTAAATGGAGGCTTTCTCGAAGCTTCAAGCTTGAGACCCAGACTTAACAGATCAAAGATTTACTTTTCCCTGAGCAGATCAGGGTGCCGTGCTCGCTTGTTGTGTCGATTGATTGATGGGGATGCATTCATATCTTGATCTTCTTGATGACATTTAGGTTCTATTTTGCACCATTCCTTTTCATTGGGATCAATTCTCTTTGTCAAGTTCTATGCTCTACAGTGTTTGATACTCTAAATAAAGATCTCCTTTGGCTTGTCATTCACAAGAAGAACATTTTACTTCAGAAATCAGACAATACAGATGCTAAGCAAGTGGAGCATATGTTCTCCATAAACTGTTGCAGGTCACTTTTCAGGACTTGTAAGATCATTGCCACTTCCGAGGAAGTCCATAAAAACATAAGCACAAGCACACAACTAGGTGAAGAGTGAAACAACCGCCAACTTATTGTAGAAGTACTAGCTTTCCAGGATTTTCTACATGGATCCGTCATCAAAATGCGTAGCCATGGAGGAGAAATTTCAGTGAATATCGAAAGCAGCGACAGTTCGAGTAAAGAAACCATTATGAGTAGAAGTAACACTCCCGGAACATTCAAGAGACCCAGAGTTTCATTCCATGAAGTACTGACTGAAGCAGTTCGCCAGCAGAGCCAAGACACGTCCGACCAGCAAAGCTATCGATCAAGATCCAGTCCAGATGACTCTTCCCGCGAGAGCCCATGGACCTTTATCTGGAGCAAGGTGAAGGAGAGGTCAATGCACCTTCGCGATAAGGAACTGCGTCAACCAGACGATCACAAGGATGATTGGGTCGAAGGTGTCCCGAAGAAATGAAGACGATGAAATTTGGTGCGTTACTAATTCTCCAATGCTTGGTTCTATTAATCATTGTGCTCGCCTTGATTTGCAGCCTCAGTATTCCTAGTCTAAAGAGGCAAAACCTGTGGGATATTCCGATATGGAAATGGGAAGCGATGATTTTGGCTTTAGTATCAGGACGCTTAATATCAAGTTGTGTGGTCCGGGTTGCTGTCAAAGTCGTCGAGCGGGTTTTACCTACTGCACAGGACCGTCAAAGCCGTCGAGCGGTTTACCTACTGCACATGAGGGTTCTATACTTCATCTACGGACTATGGAGGGCGGTGCGGAAACTGCCTTGGTTGGTTCTTGTTTTGCTCGTGTGGCATCTCTCTTTCCATGCCGAAATGGAAAAGAAGGGTGGCAGCCAGGCCTTGCCCTATGTGACCAAGGTTTTTAGTATGCTTCCTGCTGGCATCGGTGATTTGGCTCTTGAAGACGCTCCTCGTCAAGGTCCTCGCTTCGTCCTTCCATGTCAATACCTACTTCGAGCGGATTTACGAGGCTCTACTTGATCAATTTGTCGTCGAGACACTCTCAACGAAAGCGAAATGAGGCACAACAATGCAGGGGAGGAGGAATGTGGGGATGCCCCAGACGACTGAGCTGCAGCATGTTGATGCTGCTTCGAGTGA
Organism: Psidium friedrichsthalianum; assembly: GCA_019149425.1. Classification (NCBI taxonomy): domain Eukaryota; kingdom Viridiplantae; phylum Streptophyta; class Magnoliopsida; order Myrtales; family Myrtaceae; genus Psidium; species Psidium friedrichsthalianum. The sequence continues at coordinate 40,012 of JAGVVM010002663.1, forward strand.
TCTCAGGGAAACACTTCTACCAAAAGGCGGCGGATCAATGCAGAGTGGAAGATCGACAAACCGTCCCAAGATTGGAGGAAGCACAGATTCAGCTGGAAGGAGGATTAATCCGAAGAGCGTGTCGGCTTGGTACATTGGGAGGATGATGGATATCATTCAGCACGAGACTCTATCGACTCTGGACGAGAAACTACTGGATTCCAACATGGAAGATGGGTCTTTCATGGAGATCAGAAGTGTGTGCCAGGCGAAAGAGGTTGCCAGGAAGATTTTTCTCAACGTGGCCAAACCAGGGTCCGAGTAAGTGTTAGATATTTCTCTGGTCGCCTTTGCCCTTCTTTTATTTCAAATTCAGGATGCCGAGGGATCAGTTCCTACTTCAACTTTACAAGCATCTTCATTTCTTCCGTAACAGGCTCATCTGTCTTGATGACCTGATGCAATTCTTGAACAAGGATGAAGCTGCATACATCGTGCGCCGAGCTCCTGCGGGAACTGGTACAACTGACAAGAAATCTCTTGAAACTTGGGTGTGAGCAACATTTTTCCTCCTATGAACGACATACGATAAGATTAGTCATCAATATCTCTCTCTCTACCCCTCTCTCCTCTCTTCCTATCTTAAAGCCATGTGAACATACTGAGCTTTGTCGTAGATTAACGCCTTCAAAGAGAGAAGGGCACTTGCGCGATCTCTCAAACGACACCAACACAGCCGTGGACGACCTCCACAAGATGCTGGACATTTTCGTGGCTATCACACTGCCGTAATCTGGCTCCTCATACTTGGAGTCCCATCATGCAGTTCCTCGTCTTCCTAAGCTCGCAGCTCGTTCTGTTGGCCTTAGTCTTCGGGAACAGCTGCAAGACGGTATTTGAAGCGATAGTCTTCTTATCGTGATGCACCCGTACGACGTCTGCGATCTCTGCGAAGTGGATGGAGTGCTGGTACGTGTCGAGGGACGAAAGATCCGTACTCGCAGTTAAATTTTGAGACCTTCTTTCTGTTCTTACTCATGTCCTGGTTCTCAGCTGGTTGTTGAAGAAATGAATATACTGACCACCGTGTTTTTCGGAAGCTCGACAACCTGAAGATCAGATACCCCAACAGCGTCTTAGCCACCAAGGCAATAAGCAATTACAGCCGCAGTGCTGAGATGCAGGAGACCATTGATTTCTGCCTGCCATCTCCACTCCATGGAGAAGATCCCAATTTGAAGACGAAGATTACACAGTACGTACACGACTTCATTTTCTTCGGAAATTTTTCATGCATGCTATTGTCGTCTTTATCTGTATAATATGAGTGGTCCATGCTAGAGCAACAAGGAAAACGAATTAGGACAGAGCCTAGAGAAACTTAGGGAGTGCAGCATCACAGCATTCTCTGCTTGCTCATGGTGTCCAATGTTGCACATTCCTAATCTTGTGCTCGAGTCACAAAGTGCAGTATGTTTGGGTCTAATGTCTCCTCGGGACTTCAACTATTCGCGCTCTATTTGTCGGCGGAAAACTGCAGGTACGTGGAGGGCCAGAGCGACCACTGGCAACCGGGTCCGTCAGTCCTAATAACTGGCCTGGAGGACATGAACAAGATAACCATGTCGCTGTGGCTCAAACACAGGATCAAGCATCAAGACACCAAAGAGAGGTGGCTTAGGAGAGCCGTGCTGATCGAAAACATGATCGAGATATTCAGACAGGACGGGATCGAGTACCGGATGTACCCCTCGACGTGAATGTCCGCAACCTGCCAAGCCCGACTACGACCCAGCTTCCTTCAAATTGGATAGCTTGTGCCAGTGAACAAAAAAAACGTAACTAACATTGCGACAGCATCTCTTTGTTTTGTACAAGATGAGCAGCTCCTTTGAAGTTGGGATGATCAAGAGAAAACTCATTTATGGAGGCAAAGCATATTTTCTTTTGCTATGTAAAATAATTAGATGAATGCGTCATGCATTGAATCGTTGACGTTCATTGTTTTTAATCCGACGGTGGACAATACTTACTGTGCAACGGACATCCGTTGACTTTAATCGGACGGTGAAACCCCACGCTGTGAAAAGAGCCCGAAGTTTGATATTCATAGTATCACGAACCTACTTGACCTATAATGCCTAAGGAAGGGCGGAACAATAGTAGGAAATAGAGCATGTTATCCTTGAGGATCTGACATTAATCTTCTCATTAGTACTAATTGGTGTACGATCCCTATTTTTTTTTCAGCAAGGGCCTTCTATGCCTAGTCTATTCTTTTTTTTTTTTTATATACCTATAATGTTTGATAGCATGTTGATCGGTTAATTCAATAAGAAATGGTAATTAGCATCCTTCAATGGAGGCAGTAGCTACAACGATAAGATTTTGAGTTTGATTTGCATTGGAGATGGGATTAGATGGTGAAGATGTTATTGATTGTGAACCAATATTGGTTATTTGCAAAGAGGGAATGGAAAAAATTGCGGAATATCGAAAGTTATACAATATCTATCATATGTAACAACACTTATGTTAGTTTTCTGTTTGAATGCATTTAAATCAAAAAAATTCGCTTTGTAGACGATACCTCTAGAATAGGGAAGAGAGTATTCTAACAATATTCCTATTTACTTCGTTTTCTAGTTCTATTTAAGACAATCCATAGGAAAAGCATTTTGTTTCCACCGAGCTAAAAAATATATTATGTTAATTTTAGGTTATAGGAATGGCACCAAGCCCCGGTCTTTCTAATGGAATAGTGAGAGTTGTACTGATGAATTACCTTATGATAGGAGAAAATTATCAAAAAAGTCTTAAATTTATTGCATTTTTACTAATTTAGTTCTAAATTTTTTAATTGTACAATTGAATCTATCAAATCAATTTTGATTGAAAATCGCTATGTAGACGCTAGCTTTCCTACGTGGATAAATTATAATAATATTTTATTTTTTTCAAGTTTTTTTTTTATTTCTTTCTTTTTCCCCTCCTTCCTCTGTCGATTGCCAGGTCTCGATCATGGTTGGAGATCAACCTTCGCCAATTGAAACGAGGTCATCCTCGTCGAGATTTGGTGAGAGGAGACCTTGTCGACCGAGGCATGTAAAATAATTAACATTTACGTCAGTGATTTATAGTCAAAATTAATTAGATGGACTTAATTTACAAGAATTGAAAATGTTTAGGACTCAAATGGCACAATTAAAAGATTTAAGATAAATCAACAAAAGCGCAATAAAGTTAAAATTTTTGGACAATTTTTTCGAAACATATTTTCCACCGAATAAATGTCGTAAATTGCGGAATCACTCGTCGGATGAGTTTTTTGTGGTCGAATTTTTGTTGTATAATTTTTATATTTATTTTTATTTTTGGTCAGATGTTTTGTATGAGTTGACCTTGTGCTGTTTGCTGTTCTGGTTCTGGATGTTTGAATTTCAGCGATGGAATATGATAACGAAATGCTCTCCTTCATCAGTCCTCTTCTTGAATCTCTCCCACGTTTACTTCAAAACTCGACACTACAATCACCCATTGAGGGCTCGAAATGCTCTCTCGTACCCACTGTCATGCCAGCTTCATTCTCGTTCCGATGCGGACTCGCTTGTGTCGTTTCTTATATTTGCCTTGAGCAAATGCTCCGCCGCCTCTTACTGCGAGGCAGTTCATGCTCGAGTACTCAAATCCGTGTGTTACAGCCACGGATTCATCGGCGATCAGCTTGTGTCGAAGTACGTGGAAGTGGGCTGTGAGAAACATGCGGAAAAGTTGTTTCGACGAAATTCCGGAGAGGGATTTAGTGTCGTGGAATTCTTTGATTTCTGGTTTTCACGTAAAGGGTGCCTGGCTAAGGGTTTGTATGCATTTCGTAGGATGAGAAATGAGACTTGTATGAACCCAATGAGGTTTACCCTCGTATCAGTCATCTCATCTTGCGCTGATGTGAAAGCTCTGGATGAAGGTAGGTCCATTCATGGGCTCTCAGAAAGATTGGGCATGTTGATGGAGGTAAAGGTTGTTAATTCTCTGATTAACATGTATGGAAAATGCGGAAAACTGGGTGCCGCTTGTCATTTGTTTGAAATAATGCCTGTGAGGAGCTTAGTTTCATGGAATTCGATGATTGCTGTATATGCTGAAAATGAGTCACCAATGGAAGGGATAGTTCTTTCAAATTAATGAGAAGGATTGGAATTCAACCTGACGATGCCACTCTGGTGGCATTGCTTCAAGCATGTGAAAGTGTAGGTTCTATTAGATTAGTAGAGTCTATTCACTGTGTAATATATCGCCGTGGGTTCTACGGATGGATGTCAATTGTGACTGCTCTTTCGGGTTTGTATGCCAAGACTGGGAGGTTGGATGCCTCATGCCAGGTTTTTCTTGAGATAGGAAATCCAGATAGTATAGCTTGGACTGCCATGCTTGCCGGCTATGCAGCTCATGGATATGGATCGGAAGCAGTCACTCTCTTTCAGCTCATGGTTAAGAAAGGTATGAAGCCTGATCATGTCACATTTACTCATCTATTAAATGCTTGTAGCCATTCTGGGCTAGTAGAAGAAGGAAAAGAGTACTTCCGAACTATGTTTGAACTTTATGGTGTGGAGCCTACATTGGACCACTATTCATGCATGGTTGATCTCCTCGGTCGTTCTGGGTTCTTAAAAGATGCGTACGAGCTGATCAAAAGCATGCCAATGGAGCCTAATTCCGGGGTCTGGGGTGCTCTTCTTGGTGCGTGCAGAATTTACGGAAACGCTGAACTTGGAAAGGAAGCTGCAGAGCACTTGATTAATCTGGACCCCTCGGACGCAAGAAATTATATTGTGCTCTCAAATATATACTCGGCGGTCGGTCTATGGAAAGATGCTTCAGAAATGAGAGCATTAATGAAGGAAAATTCTGTCGCTAGATTGCCTGGATGTAGTTTATATTGAACATGGAAATAAGATCCATCAATTTGTTGTGGGCGACCGGTCTCATCCGCTGTCAAATATGATATACACCAAATTGACAGAACTGATTGGGAAGATTCGCAAGGCCGGACTCGCTCCTAGAACGGAATTTTCTTGCATGATGTTGATGAGGAGTTGAAAGAGGATATGATCAATGAGCACTGCGAGAAGTTAGCGATCTCATTTGGGATTCTCGTGACCAACCCAGGTAGATCGTTAATAGTGAGGAAGAATCTAAGGATCTGTGTGACTGTCACAGCTTTGCCAAGATGATATCGCTGATTGAAAAGCGCACCATCATATTCGAGATCCAAAGCGGTTTCACCATTTTACTGATGGAATATGTTCGTGTGCTGACTATTGGTGACTCGGTTTCACATTTGGCCGAGTTACTATTATCTTTTCTTCAGGAGGTTAGATAGAATCTTTACAACAGATATATAGTTCAATGAAAAGCTTTGGGGTGATGGCAATTTCTAACTGAGACAGGACGCTGTTGGGTATTGATTTAGCGTTGGAAACAGAACAAACTTCTTGACCGCTCCGCCAGAAATGAGTGATACTTGAATTCAATGCAGCAGATTTAAAAGCCTCCACGATTGACGTTTCAATAAGCTTCGCCAAAAAAAAAAAAAAACATCCTGGACACTTTCCTCTGATGACAAATTACCTTTCACATTCACCAACCATTACAAAAGAAAAAGCTGGGGTTTCGTGATGGAGATGATCTCCAAAAATGTCTTTTGGCATCATTTCCTGTCGTACCCTTAGAGCAATACGATGTGTGAAAAGGGAAATCTAGGAAGAAACTCAAGTCTCTCTTCGGCAGGGAATTCCACTTCACTAGTCTACAGAACAAAATATGTGATCCAAACGGAATTAACGGTCATTTTATTTTCTCACGTCACCGCTTACCTTCTGCATATAATTCCCCTTCCTCCATTTGCGCTTCCACATGCAACCTCGAACGACTCTCCTTTTCCCACTGAATCGGGACTCGGTTTCGACCTGAAGCTTGAAACCGCACAATCCCTTGCGAAGAGATCGGAAGCAGCAAATCTATCGCGCTCCTCCCATAATCGGCATTGGTGCTGTTATTTTGACTCTGCTTTGGTAATTTGTCCTGTAGGTCTGCCCAAGCACCCCATCTACGCTCTGGCTCAGCGAATAGAATTTGAAATTGAGCTCCAAATGGGCATAGCAGTTGTCCTCTGTCACATTGTATCATGCGCCCGAGATTCCTCTTCTGTAATAGGTACTACCCGAGCAACTATGGTGAACAGCTCTTCCATTTTGACTTCCACCTTGTTATTCCTCACAGGCCGTCGGATCTCCAGTCCTGTCTCTGGTGACCGCCATCTTTGGCCCTCGCCTATCGGCACCTTGATTTCTTCTCCATCAAGACGGATCAGCATATTGTTCGCCGACTCTTCCCATTTTGAAACTCGTCGCGCACCGATATAAAGCTTATGGAACCCGAAGAAGACGCCGACAGACTCAACCCAGGTGAAGTCCTTCCCCTGCTACTGTTTTTTGCCAATGAAATGGGCATTGATGTGAATGCTAGGATCAGAAACCAAGCAGAAGTCCTTGTCCTTCTCGCCGTGAAAGTAGAACATGACCCCGTCACCTCCGATGAACCGTGGGTCTTGACACACAGCCCCTGGCCTATCGCAAGCTAATTTTGATCCAAAGAAGTTCATCAAAAAATTACTATGTATGCTACATTGTGATTGAGACTATAGAAAGTTAGGACCAGCAATGCTAGAACACATAAGAGTGTAGGACGTAGGACGAAATGAGGATCTGAGTCTGCTCTTTAATTGTACACCAGGTATCGAGTTGCAGTGAATCATGTTCATTCTAAGGGAATAGGCGGTGCGAATAGTTATCAATTACGCATGAACTTTCATGAAGAGAGATGGCAAAGAGACGAAGAATCCAATTCTTACCGCAGTAAGGTTTACACAGTCTGCAATCTACTTCACAGAGTCTAGGACAAGCAGGTGGACAAGTGTGGAGGATTCCGTAACACTGGCCGAAAAACGGATCGTGGCATGCCGCCTTCCCTGCGCTCGCTCCGATGGCCATGACACCAAAGAAGCATAGCATGCCGAAAAGAAGCGATGGGCGGCTCATGTTTTTCTGTGTCCTTCCTTGCAGTGTGAGCTCAGCTCAAGAGAAGGGTCAGTACTTAAACCATTGGAAGTGTCTGAGGTGCTTGGTGTTTTTATGGTACTGAAACACTAACTACCACCGTGAAGTAGGAGAGCGAGGTTAGGTGGTCGCTTGCGCGAGAACTTTGATGAATTGGAACGAGGTCAACTCCCTGTTTTTAAGTGTTCGATCGGACACATGCAAGCATTGCAGTTTGTGAGTACACATTGGGACTCTTGAGCGTATATGAGTGAGTGCATGTGTTTCGATAGTCAACATTCGAGGTCTTCCATGAGCAACCATTGGAGATTGATTGATTATATACAAGTAGTGGCAAAAGCTGTCATCGTATATTTAGCATTCGTCTGCATCTGGATGGATCCAATGTCTAGGGATGAGAGTTGAGCAACTCTCTCTACGTGGGAATTCGCACGAGGATTAATTGCACTCGAGACTTTTTCCATGGTTTCATCGGGATATCAAAAGAAATTCTGAACAGAAGCACATGAGTGGAACTTGTTTCAAATAAGGGCTCAAAGTGATCTTATTTTTTCAAATGAGAGCCTAAAATGGAGCTTATTTCAAATAAGGTCATGAAGTGACCATGTCAATTTATGAAAAAGTCTTGCCTCGCTTGCTAGTCAAAGGCATTTTCATCTTTTATTTTATTTACTATTATTTTACCTTTCTAATTTTTTCGTAAAAAAGACTAACTTAAGAAAAAAAAAAGGATAAAACTTAAAAAAACACACAAAAAAAAAAAAAATGAAAATACATGCGATAGGGCAGAGGCAGCCCCTTTGCCCCACTGAAGGTGGGGCATTAGCGATGTTTGGTGGGGTTGCCGACCAGAGGCGAGGGCCACGACCCTCTTCCAGCTCTAGGCAAGGGTAGTTGCCCTTGCCCTAGTCCAGCCGAAGGCCACCATCCTCGGCCAAACCTTGGGCAAGGCCGGGTGACCACATCGGTGATGGCGCAGCCAGAGGTGGGAGGGTAGCTCTCTTGCCTGTATAACTTTTTTTTTTATGAAAAAATTTTAGTTTTTTTTTAATTTTTAGTCTAATTTAGGTTAAAATTGTCTTTGGACAAAAATGTCTTCGATCAGCCCAAATATTTAGTTGACTGCCGGCTATCAATTTTTTCTACCCAATTGTTCTATCCTAATAATATTAGAACTTTGGACTTGAGCATGTCCTTAAAAGGCTTAATATGCTTAATGGAAAGTTGGAAGAGAAGTCTTTCGCAAGTCTTTTTGATATTTCAATAAGCAATGATCACTATTAACAAATAAACCTCCCGATCCTCTAATAAATTTTAGGAACTCATAAGCAATACTTAAATTTTTTTTCAGCAACTTATTGTGCTTTTCCCATATTTCGGCTTACTTAGGTTCAAATTAATGTTGTATTTCAGCTACATCTTTTTTGTTCTTCCTTTCCTTGAATTTAGATAGTTTATCTACTTCCATCTTATTTTTTTTTTTTACAACAACTTATTTGAAAGCGGTAAAACAACGACGTTTTGTAATTCCCAAGAGTTCAGAGGATTTCTTTCCCTTTTTTCTCCATACACTACGTAGAAAGCTAAATTCTAATATGAAAATACTATTTCTCTCTCAATAATACACAATCAATTGACCTAATTAATGCACAAACAACCTACCAATAACGGCCTTGTGATTGGAAAAATCCCTCTTTTGTACATAACTATTTATCCTCCCGCGCTAAGCCCAGGTTTTACATTATAATTCAAATAAAAATTTAAATAATTATTCAACAATAAAAAATATTTGCCGACGTTTGATTTTACATTAATCCTTAATGGAAGCTTGACTTTGTAAGGATCGGTTTTAAGATTAATACACTATAAATAAAGGCTCGCACTATTTTCACCCCCTAATTGGCTCCCGACATCCACTATCACATTAGGTTGATCACATTATCCCTTGTAGGTCCCACTCTTGATATAAATTATTTCTTACCTTTTTTTATACTTCTTTCTTTTTTCAATTTTACTAAAAGAAAAACTTATCCACGTCCCTTCCAAACAACTTATTTGTTTTACCCAAGCCGCTTCTTCCATACACATTACATTTCAATGTATCCTCATGCTCGTCTTCTTCTAAACTTATTCACCATTATCATCATTAAAGCAAGCACTGATCATATGTTAGAGTAAAGAAATGTTAGTTTTATTTGTAAATTGTTAATGAATTTCCTAGATTATTCTCATGATTGCAAATTTTTTCGCTTTGATTTTCGGATCAAATTTATGAGAATTTACTCAAACCTCAAATATTATATTTGATTTATGCATTAGACACAATGCACCAATGTACTCATAGAATATCATCTTACTTGTACTTAAGTTATTTTTTCAATAATAGTTTCCTAGTACAAAAATAAAAGATATACAATTCATTAATAGAACAGTTAGCTTTCTTTTTTGCCGAAAACATAGTAATTAGTAAGCTATCTACCAAGTAAATTATTTTTGGAAAAGAGGTACACCGATTTTGTTCCTAATGAAGAAAGAAAAGGAAAAAAGAAAAAAAAGAGAGAAGGCAAGCATTAGTCTTAAATCAAGAGTGCGCACAAAATTTGACCTTAATAAATGTTGTTTGAGAGGAGTATTGGCAGTTTCGTCTCTAGTAAAATTGAAACAAATGAAAAAGAAGAAGAAAAAAAGTAAGATATAATCTTAAATCAAGAGTGGGACTTGCAAGGGACAATATATTCAATTCAATGCAAAAAGGGGTGTCAAGAGCCAAAAAAAGATGTGAAAATAGAGCGAGCCTAAATAAAATTTAAAAAATTGTGGTTATAGTTCATGAGGGATTTTGGATTTTCACACGTCCTTCATCTTGCTCACCACAAAAATCTACGGGTAGAGACAGTCATCCAAAGGGTCTTAAATCTGGTAAAAAAAAAATCCTCTGGGAAGTAATTCACCTTGACTAATCACCATATTAAATTAATTTAATGTGCACGTTGACATACTAAAAGGCGTCGTGGTCTCTTTCAATCACTTTGAGCAATATCATCGTAATTAGCTATACTATCAAATAACATAATTAATTTGGAAGCCAATCTGGACAGCTCGTCTGTTTCTCTTTTCTTAGAAGGCAAATAACACAAATGGTCCTTAAACTTTGGTCCAATATATAATGTGGTCCATGAACTTTAAATTTATTTAATATGGCCTCTCAACTTTAAACCAATGTGTAATGTCGTCGTCGTTAAATTTTTAGTCTATTCGATATGCCCCTTGAACTTCAAAATGATCAATGTTGTCATTTCATTAATTCAAGTTTAAGGACAGTATTAAACATTTCATACTAGTATCATTGAAACATTTCATACAATCTATAGACTAAATTGAACATGTACCAAAAGTCCAAGGACCACATCGAATAAATTAAAATTTCAAGGATGATATTGCACATTAAGTTAAAGTTCATGGATCATATTAAATATATTTAAACTTCATGGACCACATTACGCATTGAATCAAAATTTAAAGACTATTTGTTTTTATTATCCCTTTTTTGGACTTTGCAAGTTGGTTTATGTTAACCCACTCATTGCCGTTGAATAATATGATGGCCGTAAATGACTGATATAATTTGAGAGCTAAACTATATATTCATATATTAAGTTATGTTTTCCTAGCAATAACATTTGACGATATTGCGCAAAAAACACTTACCATAAATGACCTAGTGACCAGAAAACTCTTCAATATATTTACTACTAGATGCAATGCAAGCGTGCGCCAAAGAAAAATGGCGGGTAGTTACTTACGCTTGGTTTATTTCGTGAAAAAAAAATGATTTAAACCAACATTTTCTTAAAATACTCGCTCGTATCGCCTTGAAGAATTAGTCAACCACAAATATTTCCATCATCGCCAATAAACCGTGTCCAAATGTTTTCATGAAACGAAGAAAAATATTTTCGTTTATTTATTTTATAAGAGATAGGTATCATTTTCAGGAAAATGTTAGAATATATCATTTAAAATAATAGTTAATGAAAAATATTGTCGTTATCGATAACAATTTGTATCGAAATATTTGCGTATAACAGGAAATAATACTTTTTATTCGTTCATTTTTTTGTAATCACCTTCATTTTTTTGCAAAATAAACGGAGCCTAAACCAAAATGGATGAAGTGGAGGGTTACTCAATCAAGTTGGGATCAATTTTATTCGACTTTTTGTCGTGAGGAGACGATGCTTTAATAGATTAGTTAACGCTCTAAAAACTAATCAGAGCATGGTTTTCTCGTAATATTTCTCTCGAATTCTTTTCTTTTCTGCCTCCAATTCTTATTTTTATCCGCCAAGTGCGGCCGAGAATTGTGCATTGTTGTTTCTTTTTTGGGGAAGTAAGAATAATTAGCTAATCAACAGCGTAAGTACACAAAAGGCATGATATATATACACATCTCGAACCCAGAGGGTTACACAGAAAAATGTCCCCGAGGGTGCAAGGGTGTAAGCGCAAGACAAAAAGAAACAACACGGAAAGACCACAAGCCCAAGGCAAGGGTACTACCGAAACCCAACGACACCCAACCATGAAGGGGCCAAAATACACCACAGGCAACAGCAAAACCCCGGTAACACGACCAAACAACAGCAAACATCAGTACAAACACGAATGCACAAGTCGACAAA